>JAFBJQ010002178.1:361577-444580 GCA_016785345.1 Trinectes maculatus
AGAGGGGAGGGGGGTGTCTGTGGAGGAGAGCGGCCTCCCTGCTCCGACACATGGTGCCCAGACTAAACAACGGGATGAATATTTCCCGAATTCATCCTGGCACAGAGGCTCCCTAATCTGCCCAGGTGGCTCGACAGAGCGGCTGAAAGACCGCCATTCAGCTCGCCATTCAGAGAGGAGAGGTGACGGGAGAGGTGCTGAAAGACGAAGCACAGGGTCAGTCTGTCCGATTCAACATCATGAACGAAAGAGTCATTCATGGTTATTCCAGTTGTGTGGAGCGTCTTTTTTTCCCTGGACCATAATTTCTCATCAGAAATAAAAACATCGTAATCATTTTCGAATAAACTAAAATCTAAATGTCCTGTAAGCTCTGGTTAAGAGCGCGTCCTTTTTTTCCAGATGTATGTTAATATAGATTTTGCTCTCTCCAAACGTCACCTTGGACGTACGACATGGACGTGTTTTTTTTTTTTTTAGGTATAAGCGGCGCCCTGGCGTTGGTCTAATCTCCTCCACAGCCCACAAGGTGTTACCATCACACGATGACAGAGCTGTTCACAACGCCAACAAAAGCTTGTGTGTGCTGCTGTCACACCTCTCTCCACCCACACGTCACCTTTCACCTTGCACCCCCCACTTCACACACACACACACACACACACGCACACACACACACACACATCCAAAAGGCGTGGAAAGAGTGAATAAGTGAATGAGAGTCGGGGGCTGTGGGAGATGGGGTTGAGGCATCATGGTGAAAACTTCTGGCAGCTGGAAAGGCGCCTTGTGTTGGAGAGAGAGAGAGAGCGAGAGAGCGAGAGAGAGAGAGAGAGGCTCTCGGAGGGACACGATGGGCTGAGCCTCGTTGCGGTTTGTAACAACAAGCTGTTGGATTTGGAGAGAAAGTTCCAGACACACACACACACACACACACACACACACCCCACCCTTACCCAGCACCCCGCTTTTTCCTCACGCCTGAAAACATGGACGTCTCAGTAAGACGTTCAGGCAGGAAGCCTCGTCCATGTGCCAGCATCGCTCCCATCCTCCTTCCACCATCACTCCATCAGCTTGTCGTTTCCCTCATTCTTCCTGATTGGGGGGGAAGGGGGGGGGCAGACTCCTGGCAGTGGCAAGAGGTTAAACAACCTTAGTCAAGAGACACACAGACATACACATACACACAGACGTCTACATGTGATATGCCTTTGCAAACAATGGTCTGTTGGCTGAGAGAGAGGAGGGGGGACGGGGGGTGGGGGGTAGTGGTAGTTTCTTGGATGGCCTGATTGGAGCATGAACAGCAGCAACCCAGGAAGTGCTGGAGGGAGAGAGAGAGAGAGAGAGAAAAGGAGAGAGGGGTGGGGGGGGCGAGGGAAGTGTGCAGATCCGGGAGAGAGCGAGAGCAGAAACTTTTGGGACTGCGACGGTGTGTTGGTTAGTTTGTGTCACTCTGGTTGGGTCTGAGACTTTGGCTTTTTCTACTGTCAGGAGGTTGTGTATCGCACACAGAGAGAGAGAGGTGAGTAGCTGCCTCTCATACGAGGACACACACACACACACACACACAGACACACACAACAAATATGCACAGATGCTCCGTCATGCACACGTGAGTCCAAACAGCACCCACTTACTTCACCGTCTCGTCACCTTCTGTGTATTAAAACGACTCCGTTCCAATCGTTGTTATTACTGCGCACAATATCACTGTGGATTCCTGAGGGTTCTGAATGGCTTCACTGTTGTGTTCTTAATGTGTGTGCTGTTTGCTGATGGTTTCCCCCCCGGCTCTGAAAGCTGCTTGTTTTGCATAGCTGTGTGGTTTTTGTGTGTGTGTGTGTGTGTGTGTGTGTGTGTTGCCTTGAACTGCAGCCAGCCATTCAGTGTGTGAAGAGGAAAAGGGACCATCTAATGAGTGTGTGGCTGTGTCTAATTAAGCTGATGGAGGAGAAGAGTGGTGAGGGGGTCAGAGCAGGAGAGGTCGAAACGTAAAGAGATCATGTTCACTTTCACCAAAACACAGTCCTCAGACGTACTGTACACACACACACACACACACACACACATATATATATATAGTGAAATACGTCTTAGGCCCCGCAGAGAAACCCGGCTTTTCTTGATCTTCTTGCTGCCTCTCAGTCGGAGAGGCAGATCTGTCTCTCTACATCACAGAGGAGTGTCACTTGTAGATGAAAGCAGCTGGTCGTGAATCAGATTTACTGTAGATTTGACCATTTATGGTGCTGTTTGCTCTCGGGATCAAATGGATTGCTACATTTTCCCCCACGGGGGAGTTGATGATGTACTCCTCCACTCAAAGTGAACATTACTGTCACCATCCAACTTCAGAGATACTCACATATCGTATCATATATATACACACACACACACACACACATATATATATATATAAACACATACATATATATCCATCTAACTAGGATAAGAAGTAAACTAGTAAAAGCTGCTTCTTTTTAAATGAGCATGATGTTAGTCCATTCTGTTTCACTCATTTGTCTATATACTGCAAATAAAGCAGCATTTTAAGTATTTTACTGTCTTGACAAGTATATTTTCCTGTCTGGAGATTTCCAGTGCTGCTGGAATTGCTTAACTTTTTCCACTGCTGAGTAGAATTGCATGTGGAGAAAGCTGCTGTGCCCCAGCAGGCAAGGTGGGGGGTGGTGGGGTGGTGGTGGTGGGAAGTTAATTTCACAGCCATCCACATGTAAATGAATAATATGAAAATCGGTGTAGGTCAAAATGTATTTTTTATCACCGTTAAATTGAAAATAAAATCCAATATCGTACCGACAAAAGCAACAGCCATTTTTATGTTTGATTCACCTGTAAACTTTGGGGGGGTTTTTTAGTTTTTTTTTACCACAGTTAGGGAAGTGATTTGTTGTGTCTTTCAGCAACGAGTACAGTATATCAACTCAACCCCACCCCCACCCCCACCCCCCTCGACGGCGAGGGAAGGTAAACGAGTCATAAAGGAGCAGTGCCTCGTCAGAAAGACAAATGAGTCTGCACCCTCGCAACCCCTCTCACAGCCCCCTGAACCTCATCCTTCATCGCGCGTTCCGGCTCCTTTGACGCCGTCACAAGTTTTCTCTGATCCCTGCTGATGCAGCAAGTTGTCGGTTTTCTCACAAGAGCGGAGGAAACTGCTATTAACTGAACGCCAGTGCTTTGACTGCCAGTTTAATTCAGCCAAGCTATTTGTCTAAGTGCTTGCATATGAGGTGCAGTGAAGGTACACAGTAGCTCTTGACCATGTGCCTCCAAGTGTCTGACTTGGTTACTGGAGGCTTAGGTTACATCCCGAACACTTGATTACCTGCCTGGAAAACGCTGTTGCATCAGTCTCCAGACATAACAGATGATATCTGGGTGTGCGCAGGAGATCAAGCGCTAATCTGGGCCACATGTATTAGCTGATGCTAATCTGAGGCCCTGACGCCTGACGGCTGCCGCGAGACTTTGAGCTCGGTGGAAACGCACCTGGGCCGTTGGCCTGTGGCCAAGCAGCGGTGAGGTCGTTCGGGGGAGGGAGGGGTCTGAACAGGTGTTCCTCCTGCAAGCTGTCCGCTCTGTCATCGCTCATTGGGCCCCGAGCCAACCGGCGCCACGTCTCATTGAGCTTCAGGGTTTGATCAAACCTCATTAGAGAGTTTTCATTTCAGCTCCTGTTGGTGGCTGAGTTATGGAGATGATAACACACTCCCCGCATAGGAACCTATACATAATGATATTAAAGGGGGGGAGAGAATAAAGGAGGAGAGTTATGAAAAAGTTTCCAACTTTTTTTTTTTTTTAATAGTGAACGGTTCCTTTAGAAAGAGATTATTGCTAATTTTCCTGATCCCAGCCAAGCTCATCCCCTGCTACTTCTGGGTTTTAAGGTTTATAGAAATCCAGACTGGGTCAGAGACGGTAAAGTGCCCACCGCTGGTACATTCTGTTCAATTTGCTTCATGATTTTTGCCCGAGGCAATTTATATATTCACAGTTAGCCGCAAATAGCCGGTTCCATCCTCCAGGAAGGATTTGCCATCATTTCATAAGCTTAGTCCAGGAGATGTCCTCATCGGCAAAACAACCCCGGTCTAATAGAGGTGGGAATTATAGCAAGGTACAATCAGACCAAATCTCTGCCACGTTAATTGACTTCTACCATTGACCTCATTTTGAGCCAGATAATTTCCTGAGGAACAGATGAAGGCGCTCTTTAAAACCCTTTGCATTTCTGCAACGGAGGCAAGAAATCGCTCTACATCATCTCTTATCTTACCATGCGCTTAAAGGGGCAGAAGATTGACAGTTTCTACTACACCATTTACTTTTAGTGTTTCCATAATGATGCCACAAGTACGAATCAGGAGATACAAAAATAGGTTTGTGCAGAGTATATGAAAAGTGACACTGCAGATTTGCCTGGGCGTCTTTTATTGCTGAGCCGTTGAGCAGACGTAGAGGCTGACGTTAGATCTCCGGGTTTTGCTGCAGTCGTTGCTGTAGGCTTTGCTGTGACAAGGATTATCCACGGAGGAAAATCCTGTCTTCCTGTCTTATTGTTGGATGCCGGTGGGGCGCGTGTTGAGTTTGCCAAGATATAAAACTATATTTTTATGTACGTCTCTCCGCAGAGAGCATGTCTGGGGGAAAAAAAGGGTCCCTGTGGTTTAACAAAGAAATGATAGCACAACTATAAAACATCTGGTAACTAGTAACCTTTTTTTTTATATATATTCAGGATACAAGTGCTCCTGTTCTCGTAAACCTCCCGTTTAGATGACACAATTTTTAAAACCCAATATCTCATCCTCTCAATTCTTTACTCCCACTTGACGTTTTCACATATTTCAGTGGCTCCACCTTTTCAGTGAAGTCATCTGTTTGACCTTCTTCTCTTTCTTTGGCAACGATGATGTTCTCCACACACAGACATCGCCATTGAGACTCCTCTGACACCATTACCCCTCCTGGGTCTTTTTCCCCCCTGTGTAAACACTCCTCGAGACAAGTCACCTGACATGGGGCCCACTATCACACAAGACCATAGCAGGGCTGGTTTTGTCCTGTGACGGACATGCTTTGTCTACACATCAAACCATGTTTAGGCAAATTAGCCATCGACTACAAAAATGTGCACTGGTAATTTGGTTCTAATTATAAACCTACAAATGCCCCTATGTGTCAGATGTCTAAAAATGAGTTTGCTTGCGTCTCATTCTTACTCTTTTTTTTACGAGTCACTTTTTTGAGCTCGTTATTTAAGAAAAGTCTGAATTTGAGTCTTAAAGCTGCCTAATCCCAATAAATACGGAATCAATTTGATTATGTTTCCCATTGACCTTTATTGACCTCCTGCTAATGACTTATTATCTGGTATGATTTCATAATCGCCCCTCGGCCTGACAAATGCAGCGCAGCCTCATTTAGCTCCAGTTCTGAAAATACTCGCGTAAATCCCATGTCACGCAGGATGTTTTTGTTAAGACGGACTATTCTAGGAAAGGCGGCTACCTGAGCTCTGGTTCTGAAACTTTTGAGGAAACCGGTCCTCCGTCTCTGCACAGTGTGTTTGGAGAACTCTTTCCTGCTCTGACTGATAAATAGATGGGGACCATGTAAACACTGGGACGAGGCGTAGCAGAGCTGTGTGACGAGCATCAAATAACACATGTAGTGACAGGGACACACAGAGAGAGTTGCTATATTTGCAGCGTGTGTTGATAGACGAAGGCACGGAATGGAGTTTGTGTACTCTTGAAGACTTTATTTAAGCAGTTAGAGGATTATAAGTGTGACACTTTCTAACTTCAAATCCATATTGCAGTTGAGGACAAGTTTTGCCGCGTGTGATAAACTCAGCATTTGTTAACAATGACGTTTTGTGGGTGGAAAAAGTTGTTTATGAGTTTTAATGGATTTCACTGAAATCCATGATCGTTTTCCCTTGAGGATAAATCATAGATTTTGGGTTCGTCTTTGATTAGATTTGTCAATTAAAACAGAAATCTCTCTGAATAAGAGCCTTTTCAGCTACACCACTAAACAATCTTGGGGTTTTTTTTCCTCTCCTGTTCCAGTGAGCCGTTCTGTCATCAGAGAAATGAAACCCATCTTGTAAAACCTGACATTTTCAGGGTTGGAGTCTTTTGTGCTCCACCCTCACTATCCTGAATGAGTTCCCATAGCGGTGCCAGTTTTATTAAAACGCGAAATATATCTCCAGTGTGAAAATGGCTTTGTGATATTTTAGTAGTCCTAATGGGTGAAAATCATAAAAGGTCTTTGGTATTTTCCGTTTTAACTTGCCCAGTTGTGACAGGCTCCTCTTTCGAGTCTGAAGTTAAAAGCTCCTGCACGAGACATTCTATATTTTGAAGCTTATCTTTACAGATAATATCTACATTATGGAGCCGTCATATGGTTTACCAGTCTGTCATTACATTCCCCATTAAATAGGGGAAAATATGATTCGTAATCGGCCCGCTCGGGTCTTTCCATTCCCACCACGATCCCACTGCGTTTCTACCTAACATTCAAGGCCGCAGAACATTCCAAGTCTTGAACATTTCCATCAGTCTTTGTAAAAGCAGGAAAAGGGAAAACAGCCCCTTAACACACACATTCGCCCACATACCAACACACACACGCACACACAGTTCCGTCCCTTGTGCCCTTTATCACCTTTTCTTAGCACTTTGTTTTCGAAGTTTCCGTCCTTCCTCAGGTTTTCCTTTCTCAAGAGCGTGTATCCTTTCCCGGCAGCGGCACAACAATGCCCCGCTTCATTTCAGCTCTCCAAGATGGCTGGAGCCAGTGGGCTGCTAGGCACATGCTAAAGCCATTAGGTGGTGCATGACAGTGGTCAGCCACTGAGGCACTGCAAAATAACCATCTCAACAGAATGACGCTGGGGGATGAGGTGGACTATTGTACTGACTGTGTCTGTATATGACTCGTCTGTTGAACCGGTTGGCTGGCGTTCGTACAACAAACAAAGGAATGTGCCATGTATTCCTACTTATCATCAAGACTTGAACTTATTATTAGTCCGACCCTCGGTTGAGGCTTCCTGTGAAGTCTGCGCAGTGTCTTCAGGTCCCAGCCATGTGTGAGGAGGCCTTTTATCATGAGCCTCGGACACGTTTGGACAGTTTGATGGAGGACTCTCTGTGGGGCTGGAGATTGACTTAATTACCATCACCATCTCAATTTGGACTTACCACTGGGTGTGTGCATCCATAATGCATGTCTTCACCTGGTAACAGTAACAGATCTCCAAGGCCCTGCAGATGCACCAAAAAAACAACACATACATAATCATATTAGAAATATCAATAATCCATTTGATAGTTTTATTTCTCTCTGGTTCTTTGTCGACTATGCCGAATGCCTATAAAGGTATCTATCCATATCACCAGGGGATGATCTCGAAATGTTTTGTTTGTGTTTTTTCCAGAAACAATAGAAATATTCTCTTTGGACCATTAAGCAGTTCGGTTTCTATGGAGCGGCTGCACATATTTCATAACGGATAGCAGCACTTGGTTTGATTGTCTGTTCCTTGATTTGCAGCTTGGAACAACAATGCTCGCTCTCTCTCTCTCTCTCTCTCACCAGAAGATAAAGGACATAAAATCACATAAACTTTTCCCTTCATGTGCGACTGTGCTGCAGTGCAGTCGGTGTCTCGGGGTCTGCGGCTCGTACTGTATCAATTCCAGAGGGCTTGTGTGTGTTCCACAGAGCGTCCCAGTAAGCTGGGCTCTGTGCTGCTTTGATCATGGTGGAGTCCTTTCACTAATCTGCTTGAGCTCTGGATGTTTGCGCAGGAGACGTATGTGCACACAAACACAAACACACGCACACATACGCAGAGACAGACAGTCGCACACACGGCGATTAAAAAACAGATGTGAAGGCCTCGCTGAAAGACAGATGAATGGTCTGAATTGGGGAACAGAATGACATAGCATGTTTGCCTCCACTCATTTGACACTCGATGACTCGGCAGTTGTATCTGTGATGAAAGTTAACATGTTATACACTCTGTTGTGTTGTTTGTACATGGCTATATGTGCGAGTGTAAGTGTTGGCGTTTTGTCCAACTTTGAAGTCGAATTCAGTGATGTCATCGCCATCTGGATTTTTTATGGATTTTTTTTTTATCACACCTTTTGGGAAAAACACCATCGAGATTTCTGGCGCATAGTTTAATTACAGCTGCAGGACGGCGACAGGATTAGGAAAATGTAAACGTTCCTCCTTCTGTCATTTCTCCCAGTCCTTTTAGGAGCCGTTTAACAGCTCTTAATTGCCCACAGGCTTAACTGCAAACCTCGGCGCCTTGCATTTCAGTGCTATTAAACAGGTGCAGTGGGGTTTGTATCTGATGAGCGGAAGGCGGCGAAATGAAAAGATGGAGATGGGGAGAGAGAAGAGGGGGAAATAGGAGTGGGAGGAGAACGGAGATGAATGCGGGGGGAAGAAAAAAAAAAGGGGGTGCTTCTTGAGTGCTTGTCATGGCCCTTCCTGCATTACATCACTGAGATGCTTCAGCACTGATGACATCGGCAGACTGGGAGGGGGAGGGGGGGGCTGGCCCTTGGGATGATGTCATTAATAACCAATCAGAGGACTCGGGCTCAGCAGGCTTTGGCCAGCCCCTCAGGCTGAAATAATATAGGACCCCAGAAAGTGTCTTTTCCTCCTCTCAAATCATGGAGCCTTTGTGTCTTGTCCTGAGGTTATTATTAGACTGGTGACAAATATTTGTCCGACTTGTTCCTGCGTCTTCTACAGACTCAGAGTAAACAGAGCTGACTGCCCTAAGGAGGAGCCCACAGGGAATTAGCATTTAACGAATCTAATAGCACATGACGGACCTGTTTGGAGCCTGTCGACATAAATAGACTATTTTCCAGTTTATTATGTGTTGTATGGACCATGCGGTGTTCCAAGCCATGGAGGTCATTGAAATTCACCTTGACCGTTGTCTTTAACAACATGGACGGCTGTTATAGACTCCGATAGCTGCAACCGTACAGTTACTATTTGTGATTAATTAACTTTGTTTATTGTGTAATTTGTCTCTTGTTCGGCAAATGAATGGCACCAGTCATATAACATATTATATGTGGTAGCGAGGGTCACTTTATATTGGCTTATACAGTATCATCATATGAATATCACTGAGATGATATCAATATTTACGTTTTTGAAATATAAAGTTACGCTCAACAAAGATAATCGTAGTTGGGACATTAGATATCTCTGCATTCCTTTACATATACAGCATTGATAGATATGCAGTTCTATGCATTCCTATGTCTATGCATTCCTTTCCTACAAGAAAGTTTTTTTTCTTGTACCAGACTGTGAAAGGACCCTGCTGTGCTACAAAAATACAGTCAGATAACATTGTGTTATTTGGTCCGAAACACACATGACAGTACAGTAACACAAGGAGGCAGTGTTTAGTGTTTTAAAATCAGCGGCAGTGTTCCCATTGAGGAAGCCCTCTTCCATTCACACACCCCATGACCTGACCCCCGCCGGCTCCTTCATTATGGCCTCTCTGTGGCGGGTGAAGCTATCAAACTGAGCAGGCGCTCAGGTTTCTCCTCCTCTCCCATGGGAAAGCTGTAACATTTCCTCTGCAGCAGCCACACTATTATAAACCTTGTGTTTTTTTTAACTACTTCCCCTTAAACTTGGCCACCTGCATTCCTGTGATTCCTCTGAAAGGCCTCCTCTTGCAGATTATGGAAATATTTACATACGCTACTTGTTTTGAAATTATAGGTTTTCGTTTTTTTTTTTTAATGCACCTTTAATGCACCTCCAGAATGAAACCTTTCACCACCTGCACCTTCCTGCTCCACAGGGTCTGAAGCTTGGAAACACTCCACCCACTGACTCGCACATATCTACATATGGACAAGCTGTAGACACGCGGGCGACACACAGCAGGTTTTACAGATACAGACTGGGACAGAGTCGCTGGTCTTCCCTCTGTGTCCACGGAGCCTGTTTCACATCCCTCCACCACCCGCATCACTTATCAGCTCCAGCAGCACTCACTTCGCCACAGCTGGATTGCAGCCTCACCGCTATGATGTGCACGTGCACGCGCACAGGCGCAGGCACTTTGTCTAAAAGCACAGCTGATTCACTGTGTGGCAAATGCTGATTTTGTACTTTCTGACTGAGGAATGCGTGCACTTGATTTTCAGCAGTGCTTCCCTGAGCTGCTGGGGGTAGTAATGAGCCTTAGGTTTACGCTGGTTACTACCTTCTGCAGCAAAAGAAAAAAAAAGAAGAGATCTGCAGTATATGTCTTACTCCATCTAATTATCACCAGGTAAGAAGAGCATGTGCATCCTCCAGTGTTTACGCCATATAGTTTATTTACTGCGCACACTTGAGTTTATATAGTGACAGTGCATATCTACAGTGTGTCGTTTTGTTTGAATGTGTTGACAGGGAAAACTTGCTCAGAGAGATAAGGGATCTCGAGCACACGGTCCGAGAGAGGCCCGAGGTTTTTCCTCTCACTTCACGCGGCGCCTGTCGCAATAGTCAGGCAACAGTTTGCTGTGAAACCTGCTGCGAGCAGATCTGATGTCAGCAGCGAGAAGACTCATCACATGACCATGGCTCTTCTTGTCAACATCTCCTGTTCAGATCTCCCCTGTAGCTAAAGGGTCAGTTCTGCCGAAAAGTACCGGCAGCCATAACTGATGAAGTCCACATACGTGCAACAGCAAACATGCGTTTTGTCCTGTTGAGTTATATTTTTACTAACATCTAATAAACAAATCCATAATGTTGGTGTTGAACCACAGTATCACATTAGCAGCATCAATTTTCAGATGATACTCAGCCCAAGTCACACTTTGGCTGACAAACAGATGAGCTCCTCACTCTGGAGATTTGGTTGATTTAACTGTACTGAAAAAAAAAAGCATTTTCTGGCCCAGTGTTCTGAGTGCAGAGTTATTTTTAATCCGGGCAGAATAGTTCCAACAAGATCTCCTCAGGAGATTCTGGAGGCCTCAGGAGCCAGCGTGAGTCAGTATCCCGAAGAGGTTCTCTCAGGCAGGAGTCCTCTCTGGCTCCCAGCCACAGCCGTTCCCAGCATCCCTCTGTTCCTAACCCTCAGGACGCCGCCGGCCTCGCTGTTGGCCCGGCGACGGTTGTCACGGGAAACCAGCAGACATTTGAGCCCGGTGGCTAGGTAGACTTCCACCTACCCTGGCCATGAGTTAATGAAGTGTGCACACCACCGGGGGTTTACTGGCAAACCCATGCAGTTGTGTGCACACACGTAATTGCACACACACGCAGACACACTAACAAACACAGCACTCGGTTCATTAAGCAGCACTCAGTGTCTCAGTTAATAAATGACAGACGAAATATTCCGGAGACTATTTCCTTTTAAAAGACCCAGAAAGCACACACAGAGTTTATCTTACACACACGCACACACACAGACACACACACACGGACCGAAGCTAGTTTTTGTTTGATTGTTGCACACCATGCCTTGAGCATGTTCAACAGCACCCCCTGGTGTGGGGAAAACGCATTGCAAGTCCGTGGAGAGAAGGTGATAGGCGGTGTTGTTGTGCTGGATTGATCCCGGCGTTGATGTGTGTCAGAGACGGGCAGCACACGCACATGGTGTTTGTGCAGATGAGCGCAGCGGGCCAATAAACCAAGCTGTTTGTTTCAGTTGTCCTCTTGCTGTCGGAGAGCGAGGTATCAGGACTAAGAGTCCCGGTCTGACAGAGACTCTGGTCCAACCCTCCTCCACCTGTTTGCGTTGCTAGTTGTGCAACAGCAGAAGAAGGAGATGAGATAAGAGAGTCTGAGGTTAGGGTTGTAAATTATCCCGGGATTTATGACTTTTACTTTTATGGCGGCATTGGAAAGTCCTCGTTTGAAGTTACACTGCATTGAAGTAGCGGTCTCGTCTGTAGGAAGTCTAATAACTTGGGCACTTGATTTAAAGATCTACCAGTCTTACCCCCCCAGTGATACGGAACTCAACCTGGAGGTGGAGCTGCAGTAAAAATCAACGTGACATATTTCACTGAGTCCAGCTACAGTAAACAACCTCACTTGCATATGCTGTATATGCTGTATGTGTTGTGTGTGTGTTGTGTGTGTTGTGTGACGGTAGGACTGCTCAGCCTTTATTTTACAGTGTTACAGTCTCTGCTGTTCCTGTTGTCTGTTTTGATATCACAACAACAATCTCCATCACTACTACTATTTCCAGCGTACACACACACATATACACACAAACACACACACAAACACGCACATAAACTCACACTACACCACATGTCTGTAACTCATATCTGTTGGCCAGCCGCCTGTCAGGTTGGCTGCACGGTCTGTTTATAAGGCTTCAGCAGAGCAGAAAGTCTGGACAGGCCTGTGCGTCTGACACACACACACACACACACACACACACACACACACACACACACACACACACACATAGATAAAGCAGACACAGCACATATTCCCCGCATACACAAGTATCTTAATTGAAAGACGCAGTGTAGTCATTGTGTCTGTGCCTCATTATAGCCGGCTGGTGTGGGAAAAAGAGACAGAGACAGAAATGAAGGGGAGAGGGAAAAAAAAGGAGCAGAAATTCAAGAAGAAGAGGAAAAGCTACTTAGTGTATGTGCTGAGGAGTCGCACCGCAAACTGCAGGAGAGAAATGTCACATCTCAAATCCCAGTGACGTTTCTTAGCCACTAATAATAAGACTTTTATTTGTCAAATATTTATGTGTATAATTTGTATTCCTGATGAAGTCGCCATGGTGAAGGGAATAATTAGGAGTGGAAAACCACTGATTTGCCCCTACAGCACACAGGCATTATGGACGTTGGTCTTAAATGAACAGGTCAGATAAAGAAATCGGTTAGAGGACAAAGAACACGTCATATTGAAATGATTACGTCCATCACAAATGTGTATTTATCCTCCACACGTGATGACATCCAGACCCGAAATTCATATAATCAACCCAATTCAATACCAGTCATCCACAGCGTAGTGGAAGGAAGGATGTGGGGGTTCAGTTCACCTCATTCACAAAGCCCTCTCTGATTGGTGGACTCATGAGTGGACAATTTTCTTTGGCACTGAGCCTCAGGCTAATTTAGGGGTAAGATTCCTCTATGGGAGAATTCCATTCTTCTCCTTTTCTGTGTGAGGAAGCACTTTCTCCAGAGGCATGTTTTTTTTTTCCCCCAATTGTGCGTGCAATTCAAATGTGTCGCCATGACTTGAAAGTTGCAGATCTTTGTGACTTGAGCAGGCAAAGAATGAAATGAAACAGACACCCGGAGAGGAAGTCCGATATTTCCTGCATGCAGGGTTTAGTGTGTGAGTGTCTGTGCCTGTGTGTTTGTGTGGTGTGAAAAAAATGCTGCTCGGCTGCATTGCAGGGGCATTTTCCGTCTCTGGTATCACAACACGAAGCGAAAAGTCAATGTTGTTCCCGCCGATTTCGAGCTTGACACCTCTGCAGGCGCAAACGAGCTTGGCGGGTGAGGTCTATGGAATCAGGTGGTAATCACTAAGTAACAACTATATATGTATAATCGTAAATAAAACTCATGTTAGGTGCAATATTTCAGTCTGGATCAACTTAACTGCTGGAATGACTAAAAATCTTAGCTTAAGTCAGTGGTTCCCGAAGTGGGGGGCCTACCCCCTAGGGGGGGCGCAATGCCATTGCAGGGGGGCGCAGTTTCATTTTTACACAACAAACCTTTTTGTTGTTGTTGTTGTTTTTCCTTATGAGGTTTGTATTAATTATGACGGCAAAAACTTTCTTATCAACCAAATGGGGACCCAGCAGAGAAACTTTGGGAACCACTGGCTTCAGTCATGACTGGGTCTTTTTTTTTTCTTTCTTTTGCACAAACAAGACTTAATATGGTGTTAAAACTGATATTATAGCAGGATATTGGAAGCCTAATTTATTCTAATCATATTACACCAGGCCCAGCTCCATATGAATGGATCATCTGATACCTCGACTTTGATAACTTTTCCATAATAGCAGTACTATCAGATAGTCTGCATTCATATTCATGGCTTCGGGGTACCACTGTGTGAGCCTTGCTTTTACTGCGCACAACAAGGGCTTTGTGTCTGACTGCACAGATATGGGACAGTCATAGTATGGGAGAGTGGGAGTGTGCACAGGGACACTGTACATTCCTCCATAAATAAGTGACGAGCTGAATGTAACTTGCAAACAGCAGGGGGCCGTGCTCCTCATGGGGCCCGGATGTTTACAGGGGCCAAGCGTTGCGAGTTGTCTTTCGCATGAGTGGACCATCATTTACTCAACACCTGCAGCTGTGAAAGAGAGAGCGACGTGCTGTAGCGATGGATGTGAGACATGCTGTAATTCACTCGCAGATCCCCTGTGGCGTCCTGAAAGAAGGAGAAGTCGTTCTTTCGGGCAGGTTGTTTCGGACCTCAGGATGTAATTGCTGGTTTGGAGGAGCTGCTGTAATTGTGGGTTTGCCTTGGCGAGGATTGACCCGCTGGTCGTTTGGGACGATGCGTGTGTCAACGTCACCCCAGAGCATTTTTGACATCTCACAGAGAAACACTAAAACAGACTGTAGCATTTTAATAGAAATAAGGACGTTTTACAGTACTTTTAAGGAAAAGGTGCCACAACCTCACTATTGATGTTTAGCATGTAAGAAATGTTAATTACAATGGACACAAGAATCAGACATTTTTTATTCATGACCTCGGCTCATTTACTTATTATAATTGAGCTGTCTGTGCGACTTACTGTTTAAATTTTTCTTTTTTAAATTGTGTAGCAACTGTTAAGTCAAGTATGTTTCTATTACTGGCTTTCCGCAAAACCATGCAGGGGAGTAATCTTATCAGAAAAGAAAAAAATAAATAAAACCATATAGCTGCTGCATCGGCTGTTAAAGTAATTACTGTATGCAACGTGTTCAAGCCTGTTCTCTGGGAAACACAGGAAATCACCAGCTAATGCAACAGTAGATAAAGCAGCTTAAGGTAAACTGTGTTTATCAAGAAAGGAACTTTTCTCCATCATATGAAGCCAGGAATTGAATAAACACTATGTGTGATGAAATGAGACGACCCCTGCCTGTTGTCCTGGAGACTGCATGTCCATTGTGCCTATGGACATGTGAGCACCTGAGACAGACAGTGGGTGGAAGCAGACTAGCCTCCATGTGTAAGACATTATCCTGTCAGCTGCTGCATTGCGTTTGTTCACGTGCAACACGCAACTCTTTCAATTACACGGCCCACAAACCGGGCCATCGATCCCCCCCGCGTTTCCCCCCCCTTACAGCATACGCACGAGATGCAGCGCTTGCCCCCTCTTCACACATACGTACGTTCTAGACATGCACAGACGGACGTGTTTGCACAATATATAAGGTCGGCGAGCATGTTTGCTGAGTGACATGCAAACAGGACAGTGTCGCTTTTCATAAACCCCTCCTGAACACCAGCAAACAAAAACTCCTGCGAGGATCCTAATTGGAAACAACAGCGCCTGTCGGACTGAGGCCTGTCCCATTCGGTTGTGTTGTGTGTCACATATTAGCTGGCTGCCATACAGCTGAGGGAGTGCACGCTGGATGTGGCTCAGAAGTAGGCTATGACACATTTGGATGCAGGTTGGTGCGGGGTGGGCCCCTCGACAGGGACAGAGAGTCAAACAAGAGACAGCTTGCAGACCGAGTCCTGATAAAGAACAGACTGTGTGTGTATATATATTCATGTGTATATGTATATACATGTGTGTGTGTGTGTGTGTTACTGACTTCATCTGTTATTGTCAGATTTAAGAGGAGACAATGTATTTTTTTTTTCTCACCAGTATCTTTTGCTTTTTTCCTTACGTCTCAAATGCACATGTTTACGTTCAGTCAGTGAGCACTGGTAGCTGTGGCGCTTTTAGCCTCGGGGGGCGAAGGCCGAGTTGCTCCGTGTCCTGGAATGCAGTCGACTCTAAATCCCCACCAGTCTATCCTGGGGCTGCGGGGCAGGGCCTATCTCAGGCCCCCCTGTCCCACGTGAGCCGCGTCTGGAATCTCCAAGCGAGCCGATTCTCTCAAACTCGCTCGCTCGCTCACTCTGACGCCGCGCGTTGATCCCAGAGTGCAAATGGAAGAAGAGATCGCAGAAGAAGACAAAGCCTGTTCTCATGGGGAAGGTAATGAGCTTTCTGACTCGCCACCTGCAAATGAGCTGGGATCCTTTGGCGCTTTGAGTCTTGTCTGTCTGCTGAGTGTTGTATTGTCAGCAGTGGGGAAAAGTGTGTTTGTGAGTTAAAAATAGGGTTGGAGGAACAGGAGACATGCCGCGGCTCTGAATCTGAGAGGACGCCATCGTAACACACAGTGTGTCTCTGTGCATTTTGCGTTTACTGGTCAGCACAGTTTAAAACTGCCTGGAGGCAACAGGCAAACAGACAAACACCATTGACAGATGCAGGGAACTTACATAAACAAGCAGACGCTGAATCGCCGCAGTCTTAAGTGATTGTGGCGCCAGTTTTACCTGTTAGAGCGAGAAATGCACCTTTTTTCCCCCCGCGTCATTTTCATTTGTGGCTCAGGAAAATGCTGTCAAGCTTGGAGAGAAGTCGAGAAAAGCAACGTCACACCGCCCACAAAGTAGTGGGCAATCACTTGAAATATCCTCCGTCAAGTGTTGAGGGCTTGAGCTCCATAAGAGGCCATTTATTTTCCACCCTTAGCTTTTTGAAAGGTACACATTATAGCTCTACCTGCCTGTCTGGGAAAACAAGACGGCAGATCAGCTCGCCTTATTGCTTCTCTTCCCTCAGTTTTCACACGAAGCTGCTGCTCATCTCATCTCATCTCATCTCATCTCATCTCATCTCATCTCATCTCATCTCATCTCATCTCATCTCATCTCATCTCATCTCATCTCATCTCATCTCTTATTCTTTTAATCCTGTGAACCCTTTTGCAAGAACTGGATAAACAGTGGAATCAGAGACTTGTCACGCGGCAGCTGAAAACAGCAAAAGGCCATTTCCTGTTGCGGTAATATCCCGAAATTTAAATGTTACCCCATCATATAACTCATTGCATTTGCTAGTTTCTGCTCTGTGTCAATGTTTTTTTTTTTTTTTTTTTTGCAAAGCTCTGTATGTATGAGCAGACGCTCTGGATATCGTTGTTCCATTTGCGTCGCGCCACATTAATGGATCGGCGAGGAGCCCGAACAGCTGTTTCAAGTCTGCGTTTTCATCACCACTTTTGTGTCTGCCACTTTCAATTGTGAATTTATTCTTGAAATCTGGAACTGCATGAATACATAATGAGCCGGGCTGAGTGGAAATATCAGACAGTGTTTACGTCTGTGAGAAAATATTAACATCCGTTTGCGTATGGACTCAGTTTCCTCTTTGTTAAACTTTAAAAAAAAAAAAAAAACATTTTACGTCTCAGATGAATGAACTTCTTGCCCCCATTAACCAATAGAGGCACAACATCATGTGCGTGCGCCGTGTTGTCAAAACCCGTTCTGACCCCTTGTGTCACCTCTCTCCCCTCAGAACAAAACAAAAGCAACCTGAAGGTAACCTCCCCAGAGGATGTGGAGCACGTAAGCCGCAGACATGCCTCCCCAAACGGGACGCCCCCTCCCAGAGGAGACCCCAAAGGCAGCCGGACCGTCCCACGCAGGCACACGTTAGGGGGAGCCCGCAGCTCCAAGGAGATCCTGGCTATGCAGCCGTCAGACATGGACAAGAAGAGGGAGGCGTTCCTGGAGCATCTGAAGCAGAAATACCCCCATCATGCCTCAGCGATCATGGGCCACCAGGAGCGGCTGCGGGAGCAGGTCAGTGAGTTGAGAGAGGTTGTGATTATGGGATGTTACAGTTTGGTGAGGTCACGTTGTTGGGAAGAGCTGAATGATGCAGGTGTCAGAACCACTTGAATGTCCCGTCTTTGAGATCAGTGTAACTTTTAGTTCAGTCTGACGCAACTTTAGATTCATTCACGCATCACAAACGTTCCCTCATAGAAAAATATTGAGACCAAAAAGAAAAATAGGCGCCAGGGCACATTTTTAAAATAAATAACATAAAGACGTTTATGTATTGCTGGTTTTGACAGCATCATGTTCCCAGAGCTCTTATATATTTATTCTCCTTCGCAGACTGAGGCAACCGTGCCACCACAAGACATTTTCCTCCATGGTTTTTTTTTTTTTTGGTTTTATCTTGTTTTAGCTGCAGGTAAAATGTGAAATGTGCTCGATAAATCTGCCTGTCTGCTGCCTTCCCTCCCACAGCTGCTGAGAAAACATGTGAACCACAGACACTTTGAATCGCCGGTGCACTTTAAAGTCACTTTCGGTTACAGTAACATGTGACGGTGGTTTATGTGTTGGAGACGATGCCGTTGTGCGTGCAAATTACACATTTCCCAGTGTTGTTTGGGAGACTTAACACATTATGAAGTCCCCATGTGCCTCTGCGATGGTGAGGTGAAGTGGTGGGGGGCGGTATTTGACTTACCTGGCCATTGTGTGTGTGTGTGTGTGTGTGTGTGTGTGTGTTTGCTCCGGGTCAGAGGAGACGAAGGGGGAGGGGCGAGCCTCCTTTGTGGCCAAAACAACGGAGGGAATGGTGAGACTGGCACCCGGCCACAGGGGAGCTGCAGGCAATAGCAGGAGGCATTGTGCAATCGGGGATGTGGCGTGCTGTTTTCAGACGCCACATGCAAAGTGCACCCTTTTCACGCCACTGCACCGACCAGGAGCTGAGTCAGCAGAGTTATGTCACATAAAGCTGATCAGCTGCTCTTGTTTACATGTGCCATGTTTACTGTGTTTGTGCATTTCTAGTTGTTGCAGTATATGAAAACTGCATGTGTGTGTGTTGTTGTGTTGTTGTGAAGAAGTAGCACAGTGGCAGGGTGTAATGGAGTTTTGTGTTGAAATGCAGGTAGTCGGACAGGTAGGTTCAGCTCGGCAGTGGGGTGGAGTCAGCGTTGCCATGGGGACTCGTGATGTCACCGCTGGAGGGGCTCGGTTTTCGTGTAGGTGCCTGTTGAGGCGGACCAGTGTGTGTGTGTGTATGTGTGGGAGTGTGTGTGTGTGTGTGTGTATCAGAGAGAGAGAGAGAGAGAGAGTGTTGGAGCGCGGCTGTGTAGAGGCTCCGTCTGGAAACATGGCTGTTTGTCCGTGAAGGAATAACTTTTTTTTTTGTTTACGCTGGAATTAACACACATCGGAGGCAAAAAAAAAGGTGAACGGTAGGATTTGTGTTTGTGTGTTGTTGTGTTTTTTTCATTACTCCTGCAGTGAGACAGCGACGTCTTCACTGCGTTGGCGCGCTGCGCAGTGAATTGCGTCGAGGAGGCTTTTTGCGCAGCGGCAGCGGACGTTGTGCGCCTCAGCCCAAACTTTTACGCAGATGGATGATGTGTCCGCTGTGAATACGTGATCCATACGAATCACTGATCCATACGAATCAGTGATCCATACGGATCAATCACCTGCGACTCGGAGCGGGTTTTAACGAGGTGGCGTCTTATGGTGCTGTGAGTGTACAGCTGGTGACAGCGATGGTTCTGGAGACATCACTGTTAATAGATGGTTGTTAGTGACATGAAGTCAGAGGGAACTCATCTGTGATGTCCATTCTTTACTTTTTTTTGTTTATTTATTTATTTGCACATTCCACTTCTTGGCATTTGCCCATCACACAAATCAACTTAAACTGTAGGAAATGTTGTTAGATTGTAGGTTGCGTGTGTGTATTTTGTTCTTTATCCCATATTTTTGTGAGTCGCTCCTGACTAGTTTCCACAGATCACGCCTGGCAGGGTTATGAGAAGCTACAGGAGGATTGTTTTTCAATGCATGTGTGAGAACTTGTATAGGAAAGATGTTTTGGGTCATTCCGGGGTCACAGATAGTTTGGAACTTAGCGTCCTCATTAGCTGGGAATGATCTGGCAGGAAGTTTTATTCCAGCTTTTTGTGGTGTTTTTGTGATGTGTGAGCGTTGGTTGTCAGTTTATAAGACGTGACATTTAAATTGATTTTGGAACGAGGCTGTGCGTACGTTGTGCAGATGGGTGGGGGATGATGGCGTTTGAATTTATCCTGTCGGCGGAGATAATGCAAAAAGGCGGCGTCATAAAGCTGGCTGGTTTGAGCATGCAGACTTTGGCATCTCAATGCAAAGCTGCACAGATGATTTAAAGCCAGAGTCAGCAGGATTCATTCTGGACGCCGAGAGGGGTGCAGTGATTCTCTGCACTTAACATACGCAGTCGAAAAACAACAACACAACACAACACAACACATACAACAGGTTGGCTGATGTGTTTTTCACCTATAGTCTTAAGGAGGTGTAATTGATCTGCCTCGGGGACAAACAGTTGCAAGACGAGTCAGCTGATGTGAAACCAGCACCAGGTGGTGGTGGTACGTTCTCACGTAGGTGTAAAAGTGGCTACCATACAGGAAAGACAACAGCGGCGGCGGCGGCGGTGCGTGCTTCAGCAGTGTCTCAGGTGGTTTGAGTTACAAAGGCGGAGATCTATCAAGGTCAAGCGGAGGTTGGGAAGATGATATCGCTTCACTTTGACAAGTTGGTGACCTCCCTCCACCGAGCATTACCACACACACATACACACACACATACACACTGGTACCCCCCTCATACCCCTCCCCAAACAAAAGCGAGCGGTTTAATTTCCTCCTCTTCTCATCGGGCCTGCAAAGACCTGGATCCCACCCAAGGGACATGAGATAACATCCCCCTGGCCTGACCGACACCCATCCTCCGTTGGGGGTGGGAGTGGGGGGGGGTATCGCTTGACCGATCACACACACATACACAGTTACCAGGTTCCCTCCTTCCGCATGTGTGTCACTGTCTGTGTGTGATGAGCTGTGGCCTGCGAGGGCCAAGAGGTTCTCTCCAGGGTTGACCGGCCATGTAAGGACAGCTGTCTGCAGCTGTGGGCGACAGAAAGACAGACAGACAGACAGACAGATAAGCCTGTCTCCCCCTCCAACGGGGATTATTCATTAGCTGATGAGAGCGTGGATTATGGCAACAGAAGCAGCGTCAAAATAGCTAAAAATGTTTCCCAGTGCAGACTGGAGGCCCTGGTGTGTATAGTTCCTGTGCAGTGTGTGGTTTAGTGTTTGAGAAGGGTGTGTCTGGAAGAAGATATGTGAGATATCGCTGCACCAATCAGCGTTAGTTTCATTTAGGATCATTCTGCTACCGGCAAAAAAAACTAACAAGTATTTGTATTTCCTTTAAGCAACTGCAGACATCGTGGTGGCACTGAGCTGAGGGCACGGTGACGCTGCTGCAGCACTGTCGTCCAAAGGAATGTAGTCGTTTAGTTTATTATTATAGTGTATTTGTAGTTTATTGTTTATTTGCTGCGTTTTTTTTTTGCCATTTTATTTAGACGTTTTTTTAATAGATGAAGTTTAGAGTAGAAAAACTGTGAGAGACGCGGCTTGTTATTGCTTAATGTTTTAACAGGCGTCATGATGGTGTTACACAGTGAGTTATGATTTCCACCCTCTCGCAGCGTACGTCTGTTTATTACCAGGAATATTTTGCATAGAGACAGATAGTGAAACAGATGCATGGTGATTCAGCGTCTGTTCTGGTGAACAGGCAGGAACAGAAGAGCCTTTATAGCTGAAGTTATCGTAAATATCAAAATGTTATTAGCTGGCGTGGCGATGACCTTTATTGCTTGTTTTCAACAAAGCGCAAACTTGCCAAACTTGTTTCTGCTCGACGAGCTGGTGCTTTATCACAAAGCTAAAAAGCTAATATGATGATGACAATGAGCATGTTTACATTATATTCGCTGAAATAGATTTTGTGCAGACGACATTTCTGAGAGGAGAGGAAGAAAAATGAACTTTAATAGGAGCACGAATCGGAAGAAGCCTTGGACGGCGACAGATCAGCGACATGAACTGAACACGGAAAAATACTGCATTCAGAAAAACAGCATCAGCATCAATAAACTCCTGCAGGATATCTGCACCCTTCCACCAATTCATGTTGAACCAAGTCACATAATTGCCCCTCATTTGTCATTATAGACAGCAAATGCACTGTAAACTCCCCCCTGAGGCTTTTTGTGGTATTGCAGCATTTGGGCCTGCCCACCCCCACATACTTTGCTCAGTGAGCTGCTGGCTCCGCTACAGTTTTGTTCCTCGGAATCAAGGTCAGCTTGATAACACCGGCTTCCACCATGCATGACCCCCCTAAGAAATCTGACCATGACTACAGGAAGGATGAACAGGGAGGGAGTCTTGGGGGAGTGCTGTTCCTGTTATTACCTGAACTACACAGAGAAAGGGATCATTCACTGTCCGACACTGCTGGCACAGTATCCCTGCTCGCACAGAAGCAGAGATAAACCACCCAACATGCTCGGGGATATTGCATGTTAAAATATTTAAAAGCCGAGGGTGCGTTTTGCAGAAAACGCCTCTCTGTCGCTGGCGGTGTTGCACCTTGTTGCTCAGCTCGCACAAACAGGTCCTGTGTGCGAGCAGGTCTGCAGTAACGCATCTGTTTGTGGTCATCAAACCTCCTCGACTGACTGACCCCCAGGAGCAGACGCCTCGCTGCTCGTTAATGGCATCTTCCACCTCCGCATGAGAGCTGCGTTCAGGAACACAAACAAGAACCGTTATGATGGACGTGTGATGACCTGCCAGTTAGCAGAGGTTGTGTGGCGGGGGTGTTTTGGTTTTAGGGGCGCAGTGGCCCCCTGCTGAGAGGACAAGTGGTCCGTGGAGTGGCGCCAGTGCTGTGTCTAATCCCAAGTGTCATGGGGATGATGGGGGGTATAAGCTGCTCTGACAGAAGGCCCTCATGGACCGGCCGCAGATCACTGCTGATAACGAGTCAGGCCAGACAGAATTTTACACACTGTCTCAAACGCAGTGCCAGTGTGTGTTAATCGGACTGAGCTAATCAGGTCTGAGCTCTTTTACCAGGCGCTGCTCTGTTAGCTCAGGCTTAAGTTTCCAGCAGCATCTAGAGTTGTCGTCATTGTTGTTGTTGTCGTTGTTGTTGTTGCCCTGGTTTGATGGGCATGTTGTTGTTACGAGGACTCTAAAAAAGTTGAAATCTTCTTGACAGATCTGCAGAGGACGGAGGTGAAATGTCTCGGACCCTTTCAACCTTTTGCCCTCACATTCCACCGGGTACAATTAGCACCATTTGTTGGTACAGCAGTTGCAGCCCGAGGAGCTTCGGCCTTTTTTCGGCTCTTTCCCTCAAAACTGATCAGCGACGAGATTTAACGAACACAGGGATGACGAACGAGAACAGATAATTATAGTTTTCCACAGGGAGAGAATTATGTTGTCAAATATCCCACAGTAACAATTAATTTACTATTTGCAAACTAAACAATGACTTGTCATGTCTTGCCAGCCGTATCTTTTCTGGTTGTGAGTCCTCAGAGACTAGAGGCACAGTTTGTCCCATAAGCCTGGAATGAAGCTGCATATCCATACGTTCTCTTGAAGGGTTAAACCAACCTTCTTGGCCATTCATCAGTAATGTGGCCAAAAAGAATGCAAACTTTAGTTGACGATATCAAAATACATTTTTGTAACCATGTGTCTGATGGATTATGATTATTGGCACCACTGTTTATGTATATATTTTTTGATAAAGTTAAAGTTTTATGGCTTTTAGAACCAGATATGGAGAAAGCAAGCAGGGGTGGTGTTTCCCTGCATGCATCCTGACATCTGGATTCAACTTTGGGCCAAAGGTATGAACCGAACTTCAAAGGGCAAATCAGAGACAGAGCCACACAGGGATGATTTCACCAGCGATGGGAGCGGCTCCAAGAACCTGTCTGGAAAAGCATGGCGGTAACTTGGCATTACGTTAGCAGGAGTTCTTGGGGTTTTTTTTAAAGTTTGAGATTTATTTTCAGAAGACAGGGTGCTTTTTTTAAAAAATCTAAACAAGATGATAAGGATGATGGGGAACACCTGGAGCATGAGTGTCAGGGTACAGTGGGAACGTATACGTTTCAGGCATCAGCTAATGGAGTCTGTAATGAACGAGGCTATTTGACAGAAGGGGAGCATGTGCTGCAGTTTATCATAGCACCACCTCCTCATTTTGACACAATGATCTTCCTTAATATGACCTCATATTGTTTTACATATACAAGTAATCAGATTATATCTAAGCCACTCAGCTCTTGGTTTGTTGTGTTCAGCTCCCTGTTTGGATTTGGTGTTCACACGGTATCTGACTATAGGGAAATAATGGTTTAGCAACTGCAGCATCGGTGGGCGCTGTTGTCTACTGACAGTGAGAGCTGGATGATCACCAATCACATATGGTCGACTGAGTCATCTGGAGCTGTCAGGTCCTCGACACGTGTTTGTCAGAGCTCACAGACAGGATGAAGTGGATAATGAGGGGAAAAAAACCCAAACACAAACATTTTGCTTCCAGTCAGTGCAAGAAAAAATTAAGAATAAAAAAAAAAGGTAAATGAATTATAGATAATTGCATTTACATAACGGTGATATGGAGTGGGTCACGTAATCAGGAAACATTGAATACATTTCTGTCTTGCTTAATGAAAACCGTCTCTTCATCAGTGGCGTGATATCGTCCTCTCCTCTGGGACAGTGGGTTTAATAAATCAGAGTCTCGGCGGAAAAGCGAACGTGGTCCTCGCTGACTCGTTAATTGGACGGGAATAGCGAAGCCATTATCAGGGCCGGTTTCATGGGAAGAAGAGGAGACTTGACACTTGACAAAGTGCTGTGATTTAAAAAACCTGTTTTCCAGCTTAGCCGTTCACGGTAAACGAGAGAGAGAGAGAGAGCAACAGTTGGCTTTGGCACAGTTAGAATTATGGCTCCTTCAGATGATGTTTGAGTTTTATACGCGTGTGACATCGTGTCGAGGATGCAGGAATCTGGAGAGAAGAAAGGCGTCTTTGTCTCGGTGACGACAGGCTAGGAGCCACACACACACACACACACACACACACACACACGCCCATATTCTCAGGTATACAACCAGAGAGGCTTAAATGAGATCTTTTTGTTTTTCACATTAGCAGAGATGCTCTCTGGAGTCAGACCAGGTTCACGTGAAGAATAAACGGGCTGAAATAGCTTTGTCGGCTGTGTGTTTACAGCCCTCCATATGTTGCTGATCCTGTGTGGCCGTGTGTGAGGTAACCGTTGCGTTATTCTCAGAAGCCGTGCATGTTCCGAGTTGTATCAAAGTGTCTTGCTGCTGGGAAAGCGATGTGAAAGAGCAAGCCCTGACAGATCACGGCTCTGCAGAGCAGTTTGCATGTATTTGTTTAGTAAAAGAATAAGAAGGCAGGGAAATAGTGAGACTAAGTGTATGTGTGTGGGTATATGTGTGTGTGTGTACTCATGGGTGCGTGCAAATCATTGCATGAAAAAGTAGTAAATGATCTGCAAGTGTTGGTGTAAGCCTGGACCTGTAATCTTATACAATACTTTGAGTTAACTACCTGACTGCACGGCTTAACCATTTACCAACCTGTAATTATTCCCTTCATTTAGATGATAACACATTCGGACGTCTCTGAATTTGTCTGTTGACAAGCGCCAATCAACACTGATTATCTGTGACATCACAGGCTGGCGTTGCGTGAGTTACGGTTACAAACACGCAGAGCCATAGGGAATATTAGCGATTTCTAACTGGGAATTCGCTTGCATTGGAATGTGGATGTGTCCATCCACTGGGTGTGTTAGGTTGTGTGTTTCAGTAGGATAAAGATCTGCTGAGTATATCTTGTGAAGATTCCCGGAGGCTAGCGCAGGCCTTATCTGCCTGGACTATCTCTCACTCTTCAGCCGCAGCGTCATTTAGACGAGAGCTAAAACGGCAGTTTGAGGTGAAATGTGGTGGTTTTTTTTTTTTTGTTTTTTTTTTTTAGATCTGAAGGTAAACTTTGTGGAGTTAAAATAGCCCACGAGCAGGAAAGGCTGTATTTGAAAGACATGATTTGTGTCGACGTCTACGCACAATGGTGCAAAACACAGACGCACAAACAATGACTTCCCCAGCTATCTGACGGGTGCGGATTGTGTGCGTTTGTATTGTGCTGCCGGGTCGTTAGGGGATGTGGGGCGGTGTACAGCAGTGGATGGAGGGGCATCCGCTGTGAGCTCGAGCGAAAAGGAAAGGGAGCTGGACGGGGCAGATACACAGAGCGAGTGGAGGAAGCGAGCGTGTTGTCCTCAGACCAGGGAGCTCACAGAGGATTGCGACAGGTCTAACATGGTAAATATGCTTTTTCCAGATAATTTAGGACAATTGTTGATGTTTGTGTTCTTACCTTCACCAAACAGCCTTTAAACCTGGTGGTGGCAGAACTTGGCTTCACCTCTTGGTGAACTCAGATTGGCTGACGTAACGTTTATTATCAGAGTTTCTCTAACCTCTCCCATTCAGAGGACTGGCTGATGTCTGCTGGTGATAAATGTGACTAGCTCATGTGTTGGATGAAAATCAATTGGACGGCTTGGCTCATTGAAAACCTTCAAAATGTCACCAGTGGTGGAAGAGCTAGAGATTTGACCTCCGCCCTGCACAGGGTCAGCGGGCGCTGTCTCCTGACTGTGCACTTTATTTGCATGATCTGTTTTCAGATACCACCTCTCACCTCGAAACTTTAGCCTGTGGGCACTGCAGTATAAAGTCATGTCCTCTTAGCACGCCAATTAACCAGCCAGGCCCGTCCCTGAAAGGTCATCTGGGGATTTGGATGAAGGGATTAGAGGAGGAATGCATCGGAGGAGGGAGCGAAAGAGGGACGATGCGGCGATGAATGGGAATGGATGACTCTGGGATTTTAGTGTAACGTCATTAAGGCTGGGGAAGACAAAGGGTGATGGTGTGTCGGCAGACAGCATACAGACAGACAGGGCGCTGACTGGTTGATTGACATGAGCTTTAAGCTTCGTGATTGTGTAGAACAGCAGTGGCACCGGTTTGTGATGAACTCCTATGGGTTTCGTGTTTGCATTGTCCCGTGTATTGATCCGTCACAAAGCGATGGAGGACACGACTGATTTGGTGTTTCGCTTAAGGACACGAAAACAAATCTGGGTAATTCTGCCCGACTCAATAATGTGTCAGAGAGACAGACAGGTTAAGTGAGGGGTGCGCAGTCTGCAGAGCCGCTGTCTTGTGTTTATGCGTTTGCCGCGCAGATCAGAGCAGGTAATTACACTTAGCTCCATCTCCAGCTCCTCCAGAGCCCAGGCCAAATTAGCATCTCAAGTGGGAAGGCTGCAGTTTTTCTTAAAACCCACATAAGTGTCCACCTCCACTCTCCACACTTGTGTGCACATTCCTTCTTATGTGTGTGCGAGCTTACTGTGTTTGTGTACATAATGTGGGAGTGCAGCTGAACCCTGGCCGTGACTCTTGCTACAGATTAATACAAATATAAATATAAATATAAATATATATATATATATATATATATATATATATATAAATCTCCATGTTGATGATGTTGATTGTGTAAGACATTAGGCACCAATCAGTGGGCTTTGTGGATGCTGGCAGCAGGTGCGGTACATGACTACACTCAAGTGTGTTACTCAGCAGGCTGCTGTCGGTGGCTGCCATTGGCTTTACTGGAACCGCTCGACTCTGGTTGTGTGTCTGTCTGCCTGTCGGCCGCTGCCTGAGACGACATAATCTGTTCTGCTGTGTGAAATCACGCGACATTGTCCTTTAAGCTTAAAAATAGCTCGTATTGATGAAAGGTGATGGGACGATCATAAGTCTGTGTGTGTGTGTGTGTGTGTGTGTGTGTGTGTTGCAGAGAGAGGTGAAATGAAATGAGAGATACACAGTGGGGTGTGATTATTCCATGTACCCGCATTAACCCATTAGATTAAACAGAGTGGGAATGCAGATATGAACACTGACCTGTGTGTCACAGGCCACTGTTGCGTACATGTTGTCAGGACGTCCTGGCTGGCTTCAGGTCAGATTTTCTGGGACAGTGGCCCGGCTCAGTCACGCACACACCCCTGCGTCTCTTTGTATTCCCTCCTTTCAAACGCGCAAAACACAGACAACGCACATTTGAGCTTCTTTTTTTTCCGGAAGCGTTATTGTTTGCCTCCGCATCACATTTAGCTCGACCTCCGTTTTTGCATCGAGCTCAGTTCACGACAAATCTTAACACACGTAGTTATCTCACACAGATACACAGTGCCGTGCCTGTGCCTGAGCCATTTATGACATAATGTATTGATCTTGGCAGACGTATAGAACTGTTTGGCCTTGGTGGAGGGATGGCGAGTGTCGTTCTAGTCTCGCCACGCTCCTCCTTCCCCATTGTCTCTTTATACGTCTTTATCGCTTGTCATATTCCTGCGTATAACTTCACGCCGGCGCCGCGGTCTCTCATCCGTCACAGCTGTCAGAGTAAATGTGGTGCACAGAGGGAGTCGTGGCCGGGAAAAGCAGGAAGAGTCTCATCAGGCTGCGCGGTGTCGACTGGAGCAGGAGTTGCGCGTCGGAGGTGTGAGTGGGCCGAAGCAGGTTTTTGCGGCGCTAATCAGTGGTTGGATCGTGGTTTTTGGCATCAGAGCCCCGAAGTGGGAAGTGGTTAGCAGGGACAGGAAGTGGCTTTTGATGGAAGGCATGTTGACACGTAGCTGCTGTCAGGATGATGCTCTGCGTGTGTGCGTCGAGAGAGAGAGAGAGAGAGAGAGAGAGAGAGAGAGGGGGAGGAGTTCATCGGAACTAAACTGTTGACCTTTGGAGGAGACGTCTCATTTGTCAGACGTGGACTGGTGTGAAGTGCTTTAACTTAATTACTCCTCTCCACTGGGAGGCAGAAGGTCTCATTTGCAATTTCCTTCTCTTTTTATATGTCACCGCTTCTTCTGCCGCCGCCGCCGCCTCTCCTCCCCGTGCAGGTCTTCTCCACTCATCACGCCGCGCCCCCGCCATTTGTTTGCCTGAAATCTGAAAGCGACAAATTGAAAGCGACAGTTTTAATTAGTGCACCTAAAGCAGGGCGGTGTCAATTTTTGCGTTTTAATTTCTTCTTCATGAAATTAAAACATAAACTCAAAACCAATAAAATGAACCCTTTTCTAAAAGGCTGCACGATCGGTGGTTTTGCTTCCATGGTCTTATTTGGTCTGGTGTTGGTCAATTATAACAAAACTATTAAATGTTATTGAGTTTTTTTTTTCTATAATTTAGAATAATATGCTTCACTATTCTTTTTTCCACACAAAGACAACAATAAACTCACTGAAATATGATGAAGTTAACGTCTCGGTTTGAGTTTGAGTTTAAATGCAGCTTCTTCAGCTGCGTTCCAGAACCTTCTGGCTCACGCTGTCAGACCACTCTGACATAATTACTATGTACAGGTGACAGAGGAAGATGATAGGATTCAACATTCCCGAGGGTGACGACAGTGGCATGTGAGACGATGGAA
Organism: Trinectes maculatus; assembly: GCA_016785345.1. Classification (NCBI taxonomy): domain Eukaryota; kingdom Metazoa; phylum Chordata; class Actinopteri; order Pleuronectiformes; family Achiridae; genus Trinectes; species Trinectes maculatus. Next base: position 391,210 of record JAFBJQ010002178.1, read on the forward strand.
CAGCGCTGTGTGGGAGAGGCGTCTGAACCCACCACCGCTGAATACGCTCATCAATCATTCAGCAATCAGATCGAATATCCGAACATATGTCTGGTTTCAGGTGACACGTCGACTCCGCGTGACCTCGCTGTTTTAAAAGGTGACTATCGCCATGCATTAGCAGCATGAGGGCCCACTTTGAATCCCCAGGTGCTGCAGCCTTAGCATATTTTAATGGAATTACAGGAGTTGGGGCGACGGCTCAGCAGTTTTACTTGCTGTGTCAGGCCGCTGTAAAGGCGCGTCATGTAAAGGATTCCACGCCATGACTCAGCAAATAACACACAGGGATGATGATTGAAAAATGGTGGAAATTATTTTTTAAAAAGTCACAGTTTCATGAATGATGGCTATTGTGTAAAATATTTACTGATGGGTTTTCAACATTTTCCACGCCAAAACTTTTCAACTCAAAATAATGGTCTAATTATTATTATTATTATGGTTATTATTAATAATTATTATATAAGTGGAAAGTCTTAAAAACTCTGTGATTGTTTGGAAGATACTTGTTGGTTCATCATTCAGCCTCTCTTCCTGATGAAAGTGATGTGTTTCCATGGTTTCCTCTGTTGTGATGCACCATTTGTTTTTGTTTTTTTTCCCATCTCAACCTTCGCATTGTACTCTCTCAGCCGTTTGCCTTCACTTTCTCCTCCATCAGTCCTTGCAGGACATGCTCTCCTCCCTTCACTGTGAGCTTGACATTCAGATGTACCTGATGAAAATCCAGTCACCTCGCAGAGTCAGTCCCACTTTTATCTCATCTGCATCGTGCCATTTTGTGTTTGTGTGTGCTTATGTGTGCATCATCTCTAACATTTGCAGTGTTAGTGATGTCCCCACTTTGCCCCTATGCCTCTTAACGCCTGCCCTGTCTGTTCCAGCCAAACACACTTGGCTACCAGGCTAAACCAGTTCCAGCCATGAAGGTTCCCACAAATGTCAAATGCACTTATTAAAAACTTCAACTCTTTATTTGTTAGAACATGTGTGAGTACGAGGGAACTGGCAGTGCATGCATCCAAAGTGTGTTCAGGAGGACCTGGTGGACCTGGCCAGGAGCTCTGAGGCCAGAGAAGAGGAACACTGTGTTCACTGACCCCCTCAGCTTCAGTCCCACCTTGTCCCTGTAGTGCAGATCAGCTTACAGCACCACACAATAGCTCCATGGTGTCTGTAATCATGTCTCACATCGTCGTATTGTAGCCGTGGCCTGAGGATGCCGCGTCATGCAGGTCTGATTACAGAGCAGCCGGCTGAACTTCACATCGTGACACGATATCCAGACTTAATCAGCGTCTTCTCCCAGGAATCGTGTTGTTAAAATCTGTTGGTATCGTTGTGGAAGGAGATTCCAGCTCCTGCGAGCACATGCATCCTCATGCCTGACAGCTTTAATAAAGTGTCACTGCATGTGTCAGTGAAATATGATATTAACACAACTTTGCACATTTGCATGGTTTGTTGATGTGGTTGTTGTGCTCGGGTCAGGGTAAAGGAAGTTTATTCTAGCCTTCCAAAGAATGTGCCTGACTCCGACGAAACCGAGGAGCACATTATGTTTAATGCATAGCTGAACACTGCAAATATTACTTGTTTCATTCCCAGGATATAAAAAATTCATGCGAGCTCTGTATCATCTTATGTGCATGGTTTCACCCTTACCCCGTTATGTTTGCATGTGCCTCCCCCCCCTCCAGAGCAGAAGCCCAAAGCACGGCCCCAGCCCCCAGCCCAGCGTCGGTGACCAGGTCGACCACCTCTCCCTCGCCTCCCTGGAGTCACTGGACACCATGTCGGAGGCCGACGCACCTGCAGCCTTCACCCGCGGCAGCCGAGTCCGTGCCAGTCTGCCCGTGGTGCGATCCACCAACCAAACAAAGGACCGCTCACTAGGTATTTCTCTGTTTATTTGGCATCGGGGCTTCTGACGGGCTTCTCTGTTTTCATCTGACTTAGTGATTATTATGAATTCAAGGGCAAACGCAAACCCACAAACCACACCATTATTTCACAGTTTCACCCCCACACTCCATCTATCCTGTCCTCTCCCGGTTCCCACCTCTCTCCACCTCACCACACAGCTCCGGTTTAATTAGAATTAATTTCCTCTGGAGCGAAAGCCGCGCGAATCCATCCATAATACTCCGTCACCTTAGTGATGGGATTAGAAGTGGGTTGTTTTATCAACGCGCGCGGTGCCTCATTTGCATCCGTTTGCAGGAACTTGTGCAGAATTGGGCCGCGGAAGTCGCAGAGGGGAGTTTGAGAAGTCCTCAAACGGTCTGTGTTTTCCTGCCGACGCGTCTTCAAAGGTAGCTCACAGCTCAGCGAGACATCTGCTGTTGGATTACAGCACAGCGTCGCCGCGGTTTTTGCCTTTTGACCAAAGCAAAGATGAATGAAAGCTATAAGGGTGTTGTTTTCCACCAGTAGCAACTCCTGTCGCGCTGGAGAAGCAGAAAAACATAACGAACACTCTTTTACCACATAGGCACACACATTTATATGTGTGTGTGTGTGTGTGTAAGTGTGTACACAAACATTCGCACACATGCCCCATCTCTCTCTTTCTGTCTCTGGAAAAACAGGAGGACAAAGCGTTAGGACAGTGGGGGGTTATGGTGTGATGAAGGAGGAGGAGGAAACTTTACTACATTGTCCCTCCCACAGTCCTCACACACACATAAACACGCTGACACGCTTCGCGGGGTCCCAACGGACATTTGAGGCTCCCTTTTTGGGGGGCTTAGTATCCTCAGCTCCAAGTGTAGGCGCCGTTGCGTTGTCTTTTCCCAAGCATCACGAGCGTCAGCCGAAAACCTGGAACCCCTTTAAAACCCTAATGTAAGTATCAGATTCTGGCTTGAGCGTGGCATCAATTGTGTTGTATTTCAAGCCATATTTTTATGTCGTACATTAATATAACACTTGTATAGTATTTTTCTGCTTCTCTTGTCGCATTTCAAACTTTGTGATTCCATGAAGGGACGCGGGACGATGTTTTGTTTTGTTTTATCTGACTTTAAATCAGTTAAATGGTTTGGGTCTTGCAGGAGGGATGTGGAAAGCGGTTTGAAAAGCCCAGACAGTCTGCTGTGCTCGTGCCCATTTGGTCAGGAAGCCCACCGGCCATTTGCTTCCAATCCCGAGCCAAACCAGCCGCTCAGGAATGTAACGCGATTCTCTGTTCAAACCCGGCTTTACGCCTTGGTGGCAGGAAATAAGAGTATAAGTATTCTGATCTTTGCAGCGTGTGCACGATCAATGGCGCTTTGTCATCAAACTCCACTTCAGTGTAGTTGCTAACATCTGGATGAGAACAAGCCGACTGTTAACATGACAGCTCTCAGGGGGGAGATGAAATTAGGCTTCAAATGGGCACTTTGTTAAGTTATTACAACCCGGGAACCCAGACAGACCAGAGCGATGGAGCGAGTCAGCAGTTTGATTTCCTGAATGTGCCCTCTCTCTGTCTCACTCTGCCTCGTGGAGCATGTAGGATCTCGTATAATATTTCACCGACATCTGGTAGCTTTTACTGGCTCTGTCCTTTTATGGGGTTACACCAAGTAAAACCATACTTCCCCACCCCCCCAAAAAAAGCAGCGATTTACAAAAGCAAAACCAAAAAAAAAAAAAAGTCCCTGCAATGACATGCGTGTATCAGTTTCAGGAAAGTTTCTCGATGACTGTGATAAAACATGATTAGAAGAGCGGCGCAGACTGATTTAGCTCCTTTCTTCTTTTCCTTTCAGTTCTGTAGTCGCTGCAAATAAACATTATAAAAAATCAGCCCCATGCTGTTTGAAGGGATGAATAAAAAAAAAAATTGAAATAGAATTTCTTTTCTTCCTTTTCCCTGGCATTGTTTACACAAGTGGCGTGTGGGTGTGTCTATAAGTCTGTGGGAGAGACATCTGTTTTTCTAAAGCACAGTACAGAAGCCACACCCAGAGTTCAGAGGTTCAGGTTTTGGTCCTTTGATGCACAACTTTTACTGCTCCACCCTGAACACACAGCCGCACTCCTGCCTCTGCTTCTTTCCCCAACGCACTTTTTAAATATCACATTTGTTGTTTGTCATGATCATGTGTTGGACCATTGTTGGACCAGTTCTGTTTGGGGTTTTGTTTTCCTGCTCTCACATTAATCCTAAAAGAAGAAAAATGACTAAAAAGGCTCCAGAACCAGATTCCGGTCCATTTCTGAGCGGTTTCTTAGAAACCATTTGCCAACTCCAGTACACAAAGTCAATACTTTGCACAGCAGCTTAAAAGTAAAAACACCACTGTGCTTTATAATTGGAAGGTATTTACTGGTAAGTAGGTGCATGAAGTTGTGTCTTTGCATTACCAAGATTAACACTGCAAGGAGAAGTGACCTTCTTTAGAATCTGAAAAAACAACAACAACAACAAGCGCACAATGTGGAGGAGAATCAAAACAATTCCCCCGTCTCATTGTGTTTGTAGGTGTACTGTACCTGCAGTACGGCGACGAGACCAAACAGATCCGCATGCCTAACGAGATCACCAGCATCGACACAGTGAGAGCCATGTTTGTTAGTGCCTTTCCACAGCAGCTCAACATGAAGATGCTGGAGTCGCCCAGTGTCGCCATCTACGTCAAGGACGATATGAGGAATATGTACTACGAGCTCTCCGATGTCAGGTAAAGTCATGTGTTTTTGTGAAATGAACAAGGATGTAGGAATAGAAGAGATTCAGACAGTGTATTCGAGAACATTTGTTGTGTTTTCTATGTTTAACGCGACGTCCGAGTTTCATAATGGCCCATAGTTTTACTCTTCCTCTAAAAGCCCTGTCCTTTTCCCCTCCATGAGCACTTCCTGTCCAACCTCGTACTGCACAGGAAGTGTCACTGGCCAGGAAAGTGCTCCACTTCCTTTTCCCTCAGTGTCAAAACCCTAATAGAAACGAGTCCTGTCTGTTGTCCTCTGATGATGAAAGTTTGACTGTGGAAAGTTTGATGCAAAATCTGGCCTTTTTATCCTTTTCAGAATCTTGTTTACACACCGATCACATGCTATCTTGTGCGCATTCGCACATAAACATACAGGAGCTCACTGCATCTTCTCGCTTCTTCTCGTTCCTTGTAGCATATCTCCCCCGTTTGGTTTATCTTAACAATAATACAGCTATATACGCCGCTGTTTTTAGAAAATCAACATGACACTCGCAGACTCAAAACTTTGCCCTTTTGCTTCCACAGCTCCCTGCTCGTGTGCAATGTGTACTTTGTGACTAATTCTTTATCAGGGCTGTAAAAAAAAAAAAAAAAAAAAACAAGGTCTCATGATTCCTTATGGTTAGTGCAGGTGTACAGGGTGTGAACACAGTGAGTCGATGTAGCTGAGACACGCTGTAGCTTGAGTATTAGCGAGTGTTTTTATAGCGATTTTGGAGGTTTTGTGGAGATGTCACTTAACAGAGGACAGTCGGAGCGGCTGTCAGGGTATGTGCCCCTGGCGGAGCAGCTAAAGAGATCCAGGCTGAGGCAGGACAGGCCGTTGTCTGATGGTGTTGTCTGGGCCGTGTTCTTACCACCGGCCACATCCTCTCCCTACAGGAACATCACAGATCACTCCTGCCTGAAGGTCTACCACAAAGACCCAGTCCAGGCCTTCAACCACGGGCCGAGACCTGCCAACGGCGATGCCAGGGTGAGTACCTCACTATCACACTTGCAAACGCAGCGGTGGAGATGATGGTCTCGTTAACGGCAGCAGCTGAAGGGAGATGCACAGACGTAGACAGAATAGAAAGCCCGGTCTCCACTTCTTTTTGTTCTCGCATCCTGTTTGTGGTAAAGGAAAGGAATGTCCCCCTGCCTCTTAATCTGTTTAAAGGGGGTCTCGCATTGTCCTTCCAGGGGCCTGTGGTTGGGCCTTGCCCGGCGCAGCTCGCTTAAGGGACAATTGAACTAGATTCTTGGGACAGTTTCTCTTTTTCACATTTCTGATTCCAGCGTGTTTGTTTCCTGATGATGTAAGAAAACTAAAGCCCCCCCCCTCACCGCCCCCCCATCAAAACAAATCCCTTTCCCCTAATCCGCCTGAACCTTTATCTAACCCTCTGATCTCCTGCCACAGCTGTTGTGAGACTGCAAAAAAAAAAAAAAAAAAAATTACACCCACCGTAGCTGTAATCTCCCATTGCCACACTGGGATTCATAATTCCCAGTGCAGAGGTAGATTGTTGCCTTGAACTCGTCTGTCACTGTTTAACCGAGCGGCAGTTGGCACAGATACGGGCTGAGAGTGCAGGGTGTGGAGGAGAAGTCAGATAGTTGATGTTCCAAATCCATGCATGAATCCAAAAATGTTCTGTTCTTTCCTTCTTTCCACAGAAGCACTGACGAACTTTAACACACACACACACACACACAGTGCAGTTCCATGGACTTCGGACTTTTTGTTTGTCGTTCCGCTGTTTTTCCATTATAACTTGTATTTCTTCCTTGGCAACCTGGTTTTATGATGAAATAGAAACCCTGGCACTCAAAGAAAGCAAAAGGGCAGATCCTCCAAACCAATGAGCTGTCCACCTGTTCAAACAACCTGGGTTGTAGGTCGGAGCGTGGGGGGGGGGTTATTTGGGCTATTGAGTGTCCTCTTGTCTTGCGGGAATGCTGGGAGTCAGATTTAAAGCAGAATCCTGTGTTACCTCTGTTATTGATTAAAGCATTGTGGTCAAACGGAGCTGTCGCGGGTTATGAACACAGCTGCCTTGTCTGTCAGGGTCTAATGTAAGGTGAACAGCTGATAACGAACTCGATACGCAGAATAGAATTTAAGAGAACCAGGGGGAAACATATACCTAATCCGCCTGAACCTTTATCTAACCCTCTGATCTCCTGCCACAGCAGTTGTGAGACTGCAAAAAAAAAAAAAAAAATTACACCCACCATAGCTGTAATCTCCCATTGCCACACTGGGATTCATAATTCCCAGTGCAGAGGTAGATTGTTGCCTTGAACTTGTCTGTCACTGTTTAACCGAGCGGCAGTTGGCACAGATACGGGCTGTGAGTGCAGGGTGTGGAGGAGAAGTCAGATAGTTGATGTTCGTCGCATGAATCCAAAAATGTTCTGTTCTTTCCTTCTTTCCACAGAAGCACTGACGAACTTTAACACACACACACACACACACAGTGCAGTTCCATGGACTTCGGACTTTTTGTTTGTCGTTCCGCTCTTTTTCCGTTATACCTTGTATTTCTTCCTTGGCAACCTGGTTTTATGATGAAATAGAAACCCTGGCACTCAAAGAAAGCAAAAGGGCAGATCCTCCAAACCAATGAGCTGTCCACCTGTTCAAACAACCTGGGTTGTAGGTCGGAGCGTGGGGGGGGGGTTATTTGGGCTATTGAGTGTCCTCTTGTCTTGCGGGAATGCTGGGAGTCAGATTTAAAGCAGAATCCTGTGTTACCTCTGTTATTGATTAAAGCATTGTGGTCAAACGGAGCTGTCGCGGGTTATGAACACAGCTGCCTTGTCTGTCAGGGTCTAATGTAAGGTGAACAGCTGATAACGAACTCGATACGCAGAATAGAATTTAAGAGAACCAGGGGGAAACATATATTTTTATTTTATTTTTTTCTGCTTGCAATCTGAAAATATGAATCTGTGCTGATGTAAGAGATTGAGCCCATAGCAGTGCTTTGTGTTCATAGTCAATAGTGACTTTCAGAAGTGATGTTGTGTACACACATAGCTTCAGGAGATGTTTAGTCAACAGATTCATTTATTGGCTAACCTCTCTGATCTGTTTTCCTCTGCGCAACTGATCCAAGACCAAAACACTGAATATATAATAATTAGCAGCAAACTCCAATTATCATTTTCATCGTTATCGTCACAGTTTTTCCGGCCTTGTATCCGGCACATTGGCACGATGCTTCTCTCTATCTGTGTATCCTGGCAGCTGCTGCTGCTGCAGTCTGTAAATCAGTTCAGAGACCTCCGTCAGTGACGCAGCGAGATATCGAGGCAACTTTGTGCGCGCCTCCTACCAGACACACTGCCCTCGATGCTGGAAGCGAGGTAGAGAACGCGGTGGTGTTTGTTTTTCAAGCCTTAACCCAGCTGTTTTGTCTCAAAACCGCTGACGTATGAATGACAGAAGACAGACTGTTTATGTCAGGGACATTTTGAGAATAGTTGGCATTCCGAAATGTGTAACATCTGTTTGGGATTGACAAATGATGCCCTTTGGTCCCAAAAAGGAATTCACCAATAGTAGCGTGGCAGTTTATTGAAGCAAAATTAAAGTTACCTGTTATTTTTGGGGGGGGGGCAACAGTCTTTATCTTCACAGTCAAAATTCCAGGTCCAATCACCTGTAGAGGAAGCGTGCAGAGTTGGCTGCATTTGACACCACAACAAACATCATAATCAGTCACAATCAACTGACGTATCAGTGTGGTCACAAAAGTTGCATTAAATGATTGAGTCTGCATATTCTCAAAAAAAAAATCTAATCTTGATTGTGTTAAAAGAAGTAGTATAACTTTTTTTTGGACTATCTCACTGTACAGTTCGACTACTTAACCTTTTGTGTAAGCACCATGGATAGTGAAAGTCATTAGGGTTTTATATGGTGGCTGTGCGCTACTCAAATGTCCTGCTACATATTTCGTGGCTTGGTCAGACTTGTTTCTGCCATATTCATATGCTGTGTGCGCTGTCACTGCTAGAAAGTTTTTTTGTTTTTTTCCACCCTTTGTTATCACAGCCAAGCCCGGGCCCTTTGTTACTGTACAGTCTGAGCAGTTGTTGTTTTCCATCTCACACACACGCACACCTCCTCCTGCACACACGCACACACACCCACCTACACACACATAGACAGACAGATAGAAGTGTCACGCCCACTTCATTGTTCTTTTCATTGTATCAATCAGTGTCGACACTGGGGGAGAAAAACAAATACAGACAGCAGTTAAAAACAGTGTCTGAAACTGTGGCAGAAGTTTCTGGAATAACTTTGGATTGAGTTTTGACTTGTCTTCTCATGTAGGTGTTGCTCATGAGTCATACTTTGAAGGAACAATAGTTTGTATGACAGGGACAGAGAGTTATACTGTACAGAAAAGAAGATGGCCCCGCATGATGCACAGTGTTATCATCTCCAGAACATTACTATCTACAGTTCCATCTCTGTTTACACGCTATGCTTACCTTTACCCGTACCTGACTTGGACCTCCTTTCACAGTGTTCGCCATCTATAACCTGAGCGCTCTATAAAGCTTGTCCTGTTAAATGAGGTTAGCTTTATTGTACTTTAGCCTTCAAGGATCCGTGGTGGGCGGTGGAGCAGGGGCCGGGATTAGCTGACTGTTAAATTAGTCCGTGCCAGACAGATCTTGTTGTAAATTAACCCGCCACCTTTTCGGCTCTAACACGTAACGGCGCATGAGAACTAGAGCAAGAGCTCCCACAGGCTTTTATGAAATTGGAAAAAAAAGAAGGACCTTGTGTTCATGCGTTGCGATATTGTTTTATTGAAGACCGTCGGTATAATATCCCAGACTCTGAGTGAAAAGCTGTGTACCCGGAGATAGTAGCTGTTTTTTGCCTCTGGAAAGTTGCTGACAGTGTGTTTTCTTTGAAAAGCAACAGTATAAGCTGAGGTTAGATTGATGTTTTCATTCCAAGGGCAACTGAAGTCCAGAAATACAGGATATACACAAAATAAACAGGAGCTACAGCTCTTGGTTTCTCTGGTTTACTGACTAATCCTTAAATTGAGGGATTTTTTTTATTCAGTATTCGAATAGTAATAATTATAGTTTTCAAGTGTGGAATGCCGTGTCTTTATTTTGTGCTGGTTCTAGATGCACAGTGACGGACAGCACCCTCTGAGACAACCCCCCATGGGTCCCCCAACACACCATCCAATGCAAGGAGTCCCCCCTTCTTCCCACTCCATGCCACCCTCCCCCTCTAGGATCCCATTTGGCCCACGGCCGAGCTCCATACCCGGGAGTGCCACCATCCCAAGGGAGCGGCTGTCTAATGCCAATCCTTCCGCACGCTCCATCTCACCCTGTCCCAGTGCCATTCTGGAGAGACGGGACGTCAAGCCTGATGAGGACATGGGGGGGAAGAGCCACAGTCTAGCCAGGGGAAATGAGGGCTTGTATGCAGATCCGTACCTGCTCCAAGAAGGACGAATTAGCTTAGCTTCTGCCCATGGACCACATCCCAGCCCAGGGCTTGATGGTCCAGACCATGGAATTGGGGGATTTCACCGCGCCTCCATCCGCTCCACAGGCTCGTACAGTGGGCCGAGCCCCACAGACACTGTGGATCACCCATCTCTTTACAGGCAGAAGTCCAGAAACAGTCAGCTGCCGACTTTGGGCTCCAAGACACCTCCACCGTCCCCTCACCGAATGGCTGAGGTACGAATGATTGACATCCATGGGGGGCCACCTCATGGCATTCCGCCTCATGGAGTTCCCATGGAGAGAAGCTCACCAGTTCGCCAGTCCTTCAGGAAGGAGGAAGTAGCAGGGACCAAGCCAAGGAACAGCATGGGATCGCCTGTGATTGCAGACCTCCCGGGTCCCCTACAGGGGCCCATTCCACCTGCGGGTGACCATCAGACACGGTAAGGCTCAGGGAACGGGACATGTTAGAAAATAGGCTAGTTGGATCGTTCAAATGAAGATTTAGACGTTGCATGGGAGCATGGACTAACTCTGCATCCCAGTTTCACCCTAACCATGAGGTGCTGATTTCTAATCCCTGGCTCTGACTCTTTTACATCATCCATGACTGAAGATAAGATCACATTCTCTGCCCTTTCACAGTGCAGCAGACTAATGCACACGTTTATGCATCACTTTGGTTTGTGTGTCCAACCAGGTCTGTTGTCTGACCCTTGTTTTTACTGCCCCTATTTAAACGTTACGTTACTATCGAGCATATAGACCCTTATGTTGAACCAGTATAGTTTCTGACACCCACTTTAACCCACTGTATATTATTGTGTTACTCTTATTTCTGTTGACTGAGTTCAGTTTGGTTCATCCGGCACTCGGGTTTGTTTACTCTGACTGAAACTACATAAACATAGAAAGAGAAGTGCTGGCTGCTTTGCCAGGCAAACGAGGGTTCAAAAACAGGAACGACACAGGGTTTATATGAGTACCAAGAAAAACCAAAGAAAATATTGAACATGCTGAAGAAGTATTTTAAAAAGGCCCAATCAGTCACATAGATCAGACAGGACCACCCAAAATCAACCTTCCCAGGGAATGCTGTAAAAGAGTGGAGGAATTTCAATAACATGCTTTTAAAATAAATATTTGGGGATCTAATGTGAAATGAGCTGAGTGACGCTTAGGTGAAGCATTGCTGCAATCACACAGGACACATAGGTGTCTGCCCATTATTCTATGGCACAGCGAAAACCGCGTGTCCCCTCGTGTCCTCCTTCAAGATAAATGACACCTGAAAACAAAGGGTGTCCTGCTTGCAGCCTCCAGGCTCACCAAGCAATCTCAGCGTGAGGTTCCCAACTTTCTTAAGGCGGTAAATTTTCAAATTGACCTTTTACTCTCTCCTTAGTAGCAAACAATTGTGACACACTCGTTTTTTATTTAAAAACCTTTTAAAGCCTGAATTTCTTTTGTTGGCCCGAGTCTTCCGTCTTGTATGGAGTCAAGCTTTTTGTTTTGTTTTTTTTTTTCTGTGAAGAGCCTGAGTTAAAGTGCTGCTCCACTGTTGTAATTCCAAATCAATTTATTTACCCAAGAAGCAATATGTACCTGGGACATAATTGCGGATCAATTGTAAAAGAATCCCCTGCTGTGTAATCCATCCATGACAATAACAAAAGATTTATTGCGAGGTGATTAAAAACAATTGATTCTTCGGTTACAGACCGTCCAGTTTTCACTCTGAGCAAATGTTTGCTCTGGTGGCAGCTGTGATATCCAACAGGCCTCAGTGTGTGAAAGTAGCATTTTCTGATGTTTCTGCAGAAAGCGAATGAAGGCTATGGAGCAACAGATTGCCAGCTTGACTGGTCTTGTTCAGCATGCACTTTTAAAGGGGCCAAACACTAGTGGTACCAAGGAGCCTCCAAGGTAAGCAATCATAGCATAGACAGAACGAGGCATCGGGGGAAGCGCTTTCAAAGAAAACGCCTGGCTATCAGCCAAAGTAGGAAAGATAAAGTGTCCCTTCTATAATGGCCATACCAAACACTCAACAAATAGCATCTAGTAAAGAGAAAAAAAGGTTCGACTGTGGATCTGATATGTGCAGATATGTATGGCTTACCTCACTGCATTTGGACCTTCTCTGCCGAGACGATGTGTTAATGTTTGCCTCACAGCTAGTTTGTTTGCCACAGCACTTTTGTGCGTTTGTGTGTTTCTGTGCTGCGTTGTTACCATCATTAACATCATTTAACCTCTCTGGTTTGTCACTCTGTCCCATCACACTGTTGTAATGTGTTTGGTCTTACTAATACTAACCTGTAAATATGAAGTGCCTGCAAATACTGTTTTTTTCCATTGGGAAAATCCTGCTCTTATCAATGCTTTTTTTCTTTGGCTGCAGCGAGAGACCACCAAAGACATCATCTCCGGCTCACAGTGCACACAGCTCAGGTTAGTACCTCTGTGCAGTTGCGTTACCTCTCTTTAAACGGGTGTCTTGTGCGGACAAGCCCACACATCAGTGTCAGTCAGCAGTCTGCAATGAGCGGCGGTGGAGGGAGGGTAAAACAAAGTCGGGCTTCTTTGCTTGTCATCGGTTCATATTTCCTCACAGTCCTTCTCCCACCACCTCCAGTTTGATACGAGTTAAAAGACAACAGCCAGCAGAGCTCACGCAAACCCCCTCAAACCACTTCTTAAAGCAAGACGCTATTACTTCTCCAGCCTGCCAGGATGATTCAGGGATTCAATCTCGGCTCTGCAGCGGTCTGAGGCCAGATGCAGGTCTGAGAGAGAGAGAGATCTGCAGCCTCGCGAGTGGCAGAGAGAAAACACAACACTTATGTCACAAGGATTGATCTCATGACAAATTGCATGTGTTTCATTCAGGGGCTTTTCCCTGTCATGTTGAGATTAAGGAAAACTTTAAAGCATCACAAAAGTTACTTTTTTTTTTGCACCATCACTCAAATGGAGCTTCATTGTCACCACACAGCATTTTGATGGGCATGGTGTCCCCAAGGCTGTAAACACAACAAGCAGTGTGCATTGTAACCTGTACTTCAGGTCTGGGCAGCTGTCAGGTTGTATGTGAGGGCAGACAAAGTGAATGGAGGTTTGGGATTACGAAGACAAAAGTTTGTTCTAGTTTGTTTTAGTGTCCGGGAATATGAACACTCCCTGACCAAACATACATATGTCTCCCGTCTTGTGGTATCTAGCCATGTGAAGAGTTTTGTTTTTACCCATATTCATATTTTAAATTTGCGCCTCTAGGACAATAATGAAGTGGAATGAAATGTATTTGTGGTCCTCGCAGCTTTGAAAAATTGCATTTTAAAAATTCAACGCTCATATGTCTTTTCAGGCCTCGAACTTACTTTCAACCAGTAAAATGGCTCCCAAGGAAATTGTAAAAGCTTGTACTCAGGCTGAAGTGAGTTCATTCCGCCTGCTGTGCGGAACACTGGCTCAGACACATTTATTAATTGATAATTAAATAATTGTCTGTTTTTGGAAAGGTCCTCTAGTTTTGGCTGGGGTTTCCATCAGGGGCTGAATTGAATCATTATTAGCGTTTGGCCATTTCGGGACTCTCACTCAAACCTCAAATATTAAATCCCTCGGTTTCCATGGTTATGACCTGTTCTTCATCTCTAGTGACGACTGACATGCCAAAGTCAGCTGACAGACTCTTACAGGGTGCAGCCAATATGATTGTCTGTGTACCAGGACTTATTGTGCAGGGGAAACGGACACAAAGGAGAGCTCAGGAACGTTATGCAAGATCAGTGTGTTGCAGGGGAAATGTGTGTGCACACATGCACAGCCTCATTTGTAGAGTCAAGTCAAACAGGATGACAGAGTGTGCGTTCAGAACAACTGGGTCTACTACCTCTTAAGGAATTATTTTCTTTGTTCTAAAATGAGCTACTATTGACTATATAAATTGACTATTGACTATACACACACACACACACACACACACACACACACACACACACACACACACATATATAGGTTTGTATGTATGTTTTTAGGTCATAGTTTTCAGGGGGGAAAAAAAGAAAACTAAATTCTTGTGTTTTTGTTTCCTGCCTCAGGTGGTTCTCCAGTCTTGGCTCCCAAGATCAGTGCAGTCCAATCAGACAAGGGCTCACTTCCTCTCAAAGTCAACCTCCTGCAGTTCAGGAAGAACGTTTCTGACCTCAGGGTGCAACTCCATCAGATGAGACAGCTGCAGGCAAGAATTCTTTCTCCTTTTCATTAACTTAACAGGTGGCTCAGTTCATATATATATATATATATATATATATATCCACCTGCATGCATGAGTCACTGTGCGTCTCAATGACATTTTAATATCTCTGCGTGTGGTTTTACTCGTCCTGAAGTACCCCGTTCTCTCTTTGTGCCCCCCCCCCCAGCTCCAGAACCAGGAGGCCTTGCGTGTCCAGCTGATGCGGGCCGAACAGGAAATCAGTGTTAAACTGGCAGAGGCCATGCGGCGCCTGGAGGACCCGGTCCAGAGGCAGAGAGCTTCAGTGGAAGAGGACAGGCACAAGTACCTGGGACTTGAGGAGCGCGTCCTTGCACAACTAGGGTAAAGCTGCTGAAGATGTACCATATGTTTATCATGTTCCAAACTGAATGTTCGTATTAGAGTTGTATTTATACGCACGCCCACGCAGCTCTAGTCAGCGGTGCTTCCATTTATAGGAAATCCCCAAAAGGCTTCATTTTTTATCAGCTCACCTGAGCTATTCATCCCTTAACTCTGTGACAGGCCAACGCCCTCCAAATTACAGCCCACAGGTTCATACAGGCAAGCGGGGCCTCAACTGTGGAGTAATTACACTTATGCTGATTTGAATTCACTCGCAGCATCTTGCCATCGGGGAGCATTAACTTTATCTGGATGTTCACCAGCAAGGTCAGAGAGCGTTGTCCTGCTCGCAGATCTTTGAACCGTATCTATTGTAGACTGTTATGACTGGGCCAAACACTGTTTGTCTGTCACATCTGAGTATTTACTCTTAAGTACAAAAGAAAAAAAGAGAAGAAGAGATTAATTCTGCAATTAAGCTGTATGTTTTGAGAATATTACACATCGCGTCTATTATATTGTCTTCTAAAAGCATATGTCATGTAGCTATTATATCATATATATGTCAGATATATGATATCATGATTGAGTCACCAGGCAAGTTTAAGTAGCTGAAGATTGATGATAGCCCTGGGATTGTGGCGTCAGTGTGGGAACAGCATGTTTAGTAATCTATTAAACATCCTGCACTGGAGGATTATGTTGAAAACAGTAATTAACAACATATGAAAGAGAATATGACGGGCGTGCAGTGATTCCTCTGACAAAGGCTATCTTAAGCACTTTATTTGTGTATCTGTGAATGAGATGCACACAATGGAGACACGTTGTGTGTGTTTTTGTCTTTGGGAGGTTTGATACAAAAGGAAAATGTGTTTCCTTTATCCTCAGCCGGAATTTCCCGTCATCGCTCTTATTACCAACAGGCCTTGACAACAGGCTGCGCATTTAACGCACAGTTTCCCCTCCTGTGTCTTTCACTCCCGTTAGGGGACCTCCTATAAAAGGGTGTTTCTCACGGGTACCTGGTCACAGCTGAAACACAATTTTAGCCCCTCTCATGCAATGCCACAATGCGCACAGTGTTATCATTCAGCGCAGAGTAGCCAGGTTTCGGGAGCACTGGGGCGGCAGTGGATCGGTGTGATATGTTCCATCTATGAGCAAGTGCTCTGTTACATATATAAGCTCTCATTCGGTGGGTAAACGTGCATGGTTTTGGGATGGGATCCAGTCCAATCTAGTTTAAGCAATTGGACTTAGACAGGAAAGTGTTGTGCAAAGTGGAAATGTTTACGGACGTTGTTAATCCTGGTGCATGTTTTGCATATCTGCTAATTTTTCTCCCCTCCCCCCTTTTTTTATTTACATAAATTCCTAAAACTACTCTCAGTAGCGCTATGATCTATAATAAATGATCAAGGCCTGCCCCCTGGTGTTTGTCAAGAGTAAATAAAGTTAACTTGTTTCCCATAAAATAAATAAATCAATTTTAAAAAAGTGTAAATAAAATAAATGATTCTTTTGACGGAGGGGGAGGAGATAGAGTCAGATATTCTGTCTTTCCGGTTGAAAGTATCATATTTGCACTTAGCCACTGTTTTTCCACATCTTTAAATGTCATCATTGTGCGTGTTGTTTGCCTCTGCAGTGATCTGGAGCAGTATGTTGGCTCCCTGCAGCGGGACACAGAAGCAGCACACAGAGTGGTGACCCTGAAGGACGTGGAAGAGGGAGCGGTGACTCTGAGGAAGGTGGGCGAGTCGTTGGCAGGGCTCAAAGGTGAGACGACAGAGAATACAAACACTAATCGAACGCATGATACGAGGTGTAATACCAGGTGCTGCCAGCTCCCTGCAGTAGTTTATTTATTTATATTGTTTAGGTGAGTCCTATCTTGTCTTATAATTCAATTAGAATAATAATTGTTTCAGTAATTGAACATTATATATGTTTGCCTCTGTGTGCTGCATCAGGAGAGTTCCCCGCCCTGCAAACCAGGATGCGCGCTGTGCTCAGGGTGGAGGTGGAAGCTGTGAAGTTTCTGAAGGAGGAGCCTCATAAGCTGGACAGCATGCTGAAGCGGGTGAAGAGCCTGACTGACGCGCTCAGCAGTCTGAGAAGGTAGAGGAATAATCTTCCCAAAAATGATGGTGAAAACAGAAGCGCGCCGCTGAGCTACTCACAGGCGCCGGCGATGTGTGAGATTGTACCATTTGATTATTCTGCCAAGTCGGCCTTCATTCCGTCAGAGAGGTCAGTCTGTGCGGACAGTGGAGTCCGGCTTGATTTACTTCCATCGCCTTCACTGAACCGATAAGCGAATTAATTCGGTGGACACTGCAGAGCTTCATTTCCATTCTAATATGTCACAGACTCCAGACTCGCTCGCATCGTTTCTTTGCTGCTGTTTCTCAAAGACATGGTCGGCCTGGTTGCCAAACCATAGGGCCGTGAATCATAGCTTCTGGTGTCGCTTTTATCCCTCATGTCAGCATTGATCAACATTTTTTTTGGACAACGTTATTATATGGTTTGATTTTCTAGAAATCAACAAAACCATAAATATTGCTTCTGGATGCAAACTTCTATATGGTTTGTAATTCATACTTCGTCTTTGCAGAAATGCTACTGAGGCTTCCCAGAAGGGGCCTGATCCTCCTGCTAATGCCCCAGTGGATAACAGCCCTCCAGCAGCTGCACCAGAGACAGAAGCTCCTCCAACACCCGTTCAGACTAGCGCCAACTCAGCCCCACTGGAACGCCAGGGCTCCACCGTCAGATCAGAGGTGATGCCTTCCTCTCCGGTGGTTATCCATCATGTCCAGAGCTCCCCGGTCCATATTCAGCAGTCCCAGCAGTCTGCAGCCCTGACTGCTCAGCCCAGTCCCCCACTCACCCCCAGCCCTACTCAGGTTCCCAGTCCCAAGCCGAGCAAGAGTCAAGGCAGGGAATCTCCCAGAGGCGCATCCCTGGATCCACCAAGTCCTGTCAATCATAAGAAGATGCATGGGAACCCAGTGAACAATGGCAACCAGGTTCTTGTCATAGAGGAGCTGCAGACCAGTCAGGACAGTAGTAAAAACAGAGCAAGGTGTATAGAGGTATGTTTAGCTGCTTGGCCTGGGTCAATATGGTTTTGATTTGTTGTCATCCAATTAGATATGGTTGTGATGGGGTTTCTGTCTCTCTCACTAGCACCACATTAATGTCCAACCATTTGAATCTGTACTCTAAACATTACGACACTCTTCTCCCTCAAAACCTTTTTTTAATTTTATTTTTTCCCTTTGCTGTGACTTGCAGGCGGCAGAGAAGGAGTGGGCCGAGAGGAGGCAGAACATGGGCCATTACAATGGGAAAGAGTTTGAGAAGATCCTCCAAGAGGCCCAGGCCAACATGATGAAGGGCATTCCCAGTCTTGAGGTCGAGGAGAACCCAACACTGTCACCTGCTGCCAGTGGAGAACAAACCAACACTCACAACCTTGTCGA
This sequence comes from Trinectes maculatus, assembly GCA_016785345.1. Taxonomy (NCBI): domain Eukaryota; kingdom Metazoa; phylum Chordata; class Actinopteri; order Pleuronectiformes; family Achiridae; genus Trinectes; species Trinectes maculatus. Next base: position 409,551 of record JAFBJQ010002178.1, read on the forward strand.
GTCACCTTCAGGTACAAATACAAAGACGAATTTCACTAACAACACGACTACGGCCACATTAAATTTTTTTCTATGCGACCACACTTTAAGAATGTCTTCCTGTGAAATCTGTTCGACAGAGGAGTCCAGATCTGAGCCCGATTTTGACAGCCCAGTCAGAAAGTTGCTAGAGAAACTTCCAAAGCCTGTGATAGAGAAACCAGCCAAGCCGGCATTGGATAGACCCTCCAAGACCACCACCAAGCAATCATCGCCTGACAGTTTTACCAAGCAAGTGTTTGAAAAGTCCAGCAAGTCCCCACCACCACCTCCACCCAGGAAGACCTATACCAGCTCAAGCTCAGGCATGACTACCACACGCTCTGGGGAGGTGGTCTACACCAGCAGGAAGGAGTCGCTCTCGACTCAGGTCAGTCTGGTTCACTTGGTGGTGATGTGGTGGTGGTTGGTCATGTCGTCTCATCAACAACAATTGCATCATCTTGACTTTTCAATAATCTTCTGAATAACTGTGATGAGTAATTTTCCTCCACGTGGTTCTTGAAGGAGGTTGAAGAGGAGGCCCCACCTCCTACTCCCCAACCTAAACCCACCAAGGCTCCACCAGAGACCAAACCAAAGCCTGCTTCCCCACCTCCACCTATCACTGCTTCTGCTGCCAGAGACGAGGAGGACGAAGGAGACAAGATCATGGCAGAGCTCCAGGTTAGATACACACATACACTAAAGCGTTTGCACTGACACTGCCCCAGACACATGAGCAAACACATATTTCATGCGTCTCTTAATGGAGACTTTGATTTATTTGCATTGGGTGTGATGGCAGTGGGTTACCCATGATTTGTTTGGATGGTGGCTTACACAGAAGTGGCAAAGGATAATCATGTACAGCTGCCAAAAGAGTGTGATTTGGAATGTGATGTCTGACTTGGGGGGTTGGGGTTTAATTCATGGCTGTGGTGAAGATACTCAAACGCCTTCCCCCCCAAAATCCTCGTCCCTACTCCCGCCCCCTCACTTTTCCTCACCTTCAGGTTTTCCAGAAGTGCACAGATAGGGAAGTAGGGGTGAAAAATTTGGTAGAGCCCACCAATCGAATTGAACCACAAATCAGAGAACTAAGACCCGGGGCCTTGTTGCCCCTCAAAGAGAAGAAGGTAACATACAAAATCGCCGTGCAGCTCTGCAGCTAACTGCCTGTCTCTGCCGACTGTCTAACACAGCACCTGGCTGCGTCTTAATCCTTCTCGAACTTTTGCGCTCTTGCTTTGGCTCGAGAGAAACCGTTAACAGCTGGCTCCAAAAAAATTCCCCTTTCCTTCCTGCCTTGTTTTCCTTCATCCTCTTGGTTCTGCCGGACGTCTCCGCTTGAATTTTCAGGATTAAGTCTGCATAAATGAAGCCCCCTGAAAAGATGTTGTGACTTTTTGTGAGTCTGGATCAGACAGTGATGTGTTTTGCAGATGACTTTAAGAAAGATCAAATCAATAAAGACCTCAGCTCTGTATATTACAGGCAATCAAATCGTCTCGTGTCTTTCTTTAATGACATGTTCCCTCATACGAAATCAACAGAACAGCCATTTCTTAAATGACTGACAATTGAGAGAAACAACATTGTTGAAATGTAACTTCTGTTTTTGCAGACTTGGTTCACTAGAGGTCAGTCTGGCCACTTTGCATGCTCCTCTCCCGTCACTGACACTTTTCTAAGATATTACTTTTCGCTTTCTCTTTCTTTCTTTCCCAGCTTTACACCTCTGTAATCATCACAGCCCCGTATTTTTTTTTACACTTAGTACCTAATGCATATTTAACAACGTTTGTTTAATGTTGTATTAAAGGGTGGGTATGTTCAAGTGCCGCCAGTGTGCTTAATTCACAACCAAGCTTTTAAGACTAAGTATTCGCTCTCCAAGAGAACAAATTGGATTTATACTGAATTGTAAGCAAGTTGAAGCTGCAAATTAAACGTTTAAGATTGCAATGGTTTTGGTGAGTTTAAAGCAAACATTATTTGACAGATAGAATGTAGTGTGAAAAGAGATTTGCAAATCAGTCTGCATGTCACCAAAATAAAACAGGATGTAGAAGTTCTAGTCGACAGATTCAGAAACATTTGTTAGAAACAAGTTAGGATCAGAAATTAGTATTGATAGCCCACAGTTGGCATGACCAACACAAGGAAGGCTGAGTATGCACTGTTAAGCCACGAGTAACAGGATTGTTGTAAAAAAAGCAGCTTAAAGTTCTAAAAAGTTCAAATGTACTTATTTGCCTTGCATGCAATTTGCCCTTTCAGCTCATTCATTAGTGGTTTAGAATAAAACTGGAGTAGTTTTCAGTAGAATACTATAAATAATTTGCTCTTGTCTTGTACAAGGTATTTACCCAATGTAGTTTTGAGACTGTGAATGCAACCGCTATCATGTATGTGAGTTCACAGTGAATCAACGCAAACTGGCAGAGTCCAGTTGCACAGTAATATTATTCCCTCACACACTGTCCTAGCAGAGCTCTGAGCCCACTCGAGAAGAGAAAGTTCCAGACACAGATGAAAATGGAAATACCACTGTGCGACAGAGCCAAGGGGTATGTATGCACTTTGATTATCGATATTCTATTCAAGCATATTTGGTGTACATTCCATAGTGTGACATTTGGTGAGGTAATGACTGATTCCATTTCACAATGGCAGGTTATATACTATGTGACTGGCCAGATTCCCAAAGATCATCCACCACAGTCAGGAACAGAGGAGAGCCCTGAGCACCAAGAACCCATGCAGCCTCCAACACAGGTGTCCAATGTCAATGTTAATGACAATTCTCCAAACCAGGAACAGCAACCGCAAAAGCAGCCACAGTCTCCACCACCCAAATCTCCCCCACCTATATTACCTAAGCCAGTGGGACTGAATGGATTCAAACTGCCAAAGAAACAGGTTAAACGCTCTGAATCATTGAAGACCAGGGTAGAGATGGAGAAGGGAAAAATGCTCAACAAAAAGAACAGTGAAAAGAAAAGTAAAATAAACCAGGGGCACGTTTCCTCCAGTAAGAATATAATATTTGAACCTACAGAAACAATAACAACTAACGCTGTTAGACAGACACCTAAAATTTCTCTTCCCCAAACTTCAAAGGCTCCTAGTGAAGACAGTGATCCCCCTAAATCAAGCTATGGGGATGATGATGAGGGAGCCGGTCTCAGTCCTGATCTACCCGGAGAAGAGGCACCTCCACCCCCGGACAACATTGCATTTATGATCACTAACACAAAGGTTCAGGCACTGTCGTGTGGTGAGTACCAGGAACTGGTCAATGCCAAGAAGGGAAGTGTTCAGACAGTTACTGTAGGTGGTGCAGCAAACAGAGGAAACGCCACAGCAGGTCCCACTGCTCCACAGGATAATGGTTTCAACAAGAAGCCTGTCATCATCATTTTTGATGAGCCCATGGACATCCGTTCAGCTTACAAGCGTCTGTCCACCATATTTGAATGTGAGGAGGAACTGGAGCGCATGCTGTCAGAAGAGCGCATTGAGGAGGAAAGCGAAGAGTCAGACACAGAGAGGAGTGGTGGGCTGCAGGTAAAAGCCGACAGGACCAAAACGGTTGACTTCAAAACGGCCAGCTCCTCGCGGGGCGCTGCTGACCACGTCAGCTTATCATCCTCTTCTTCGTCTTCAATATCTGAATTAACAGACGGTGGAACAAACCTGGAGTCCAACGAAGACGCAAAGCAGGACAATAAGAAAAAGTTCAAGTTTAAGTTCCCAAAGAAACAGCTGGCGGCGCTGACCCAGGCAATTCGCACAAGCACCAAGTCAGGCAAGAAGACTCTCCAGGTTGTGGTCTACGAAGATGAAGAGGAATTCGACGGTACTGTCAGGCAGCACAAAGAGGCAAAGAGATTTGAGATAACGCGTTCAAAATCCTTAGCAGATGCCCCCAAGGTAACAAATTCAACTGTGCCTAAGAGGCAAAACCCCGACCCCCTCTGCAGGACAGATGAGATCCGGAAGAACACCTACAAGACGTTGGACAGTCTAGAGCAGACCATCAAGCAACTGGAGACCACTATTAGTGAGATGGGACCACGCTCCCCTGAGGAGCCAGTCTCCATGGAGGAGGCTAAAACAGGGAATGGTAAAAGCCCAGATGGAGGAGGGCTAAAGAGGTCTTCCTCTCTCCCTACCTCTAGAGGGTCAGGCCCTAAGGTACCCAGCAAAATTTCATTGAAGCAGAAGACTAAACCGCAGCTCCTTCCACGCCCTGTAATCATCCCTACTACTACTACCACTACCACTGCTTCTACCGCCACTGTCCCCAGTGCCCCCAGCACCGTACAACAGGTCTCTCTCTAGCTCTTTTTGCTCCTGGAGGCTTTGGGTGCTTCTTTCATTTTCATTTTCTTCACTCCAACCCTAACCACTGAAATTACCAAATCATTAATCCACTCCACAGGTGCTTGGAAATGTCGGAAATGTCCCCCACTGCTTTCTCCCTCTGTGAAATCATGGTGACATGATTGGGGGTGGCATTTTGGCTGGGGTCCTGGTTACCGTCTTTATCCCCTAGGTCACTGTGAAAACTCAGAGGTTTTCAGCAAGTGGCAAACTTATCATCAAAGACAATCTCATGATGATTAAGCTCTTGTAACTTCCTTACTTTGACTGCATGCAGCGTAAAATGACTAAAGTGTAAGGTCAAATGGGGTGCATGATCTTTCACTGGTGTTGATTGTTGAGGTGTTTAATGAATTGGTTTTTTTACCTGTCAGTGTCTTGATTTTTCATACTTCCTGTATGGTGTGTTTTTTTTTCTTTCTTTTACTTTATTTCTTGTTTTGTTTTTCGTTTGGATCCCCCTGCAGAACACCAGTGTCGCGTCCCCCACTAGTCGGATGCCCGTCCCTTTGTCTGCGAAGTCCAGGCAGTCCCCGGGTACTACTGACAAAGCAGGAAAACAGCAAAAACTGCAGGAGGCTCAGAGGCAGTTCCGACAGGTAGTTTTACTTTAGGGCCTTACCAGAGACTAGAGGAAGTAAACAAATAGGATCGAAAACATGACGCATGTATTATATGGTGGAGAAAAGACTACCAAAGCTGTGAGATTTCAAGTGTTTTGAAAGAGTTTTAAAAATATCGTCACCGCGATGGCGAACTGTGGATCTGTTAATGTTTCTCTCCAGTCTGCTCTGACAGGAAGGCATGTTTGACTCTTGACTGTTACCCCCCATAACATCACTGTTACTGTATGCTTCTGCATGTCCACACTGCTCTTGGTTTTCACTGTGTTGGTGACTTGACAAAAAAAAAAAAGGAAAAATGGAAAAGAAACGTGGAATCCTACCTGTCATCCGACCTGTCATCACATCTCCAGTTCCCATCACAGCTGAGTTCCTAAACAGTGTTGCGAAATCCCCGGATGCTTATGGCTATGTTAAAATACAAAGCTAACTGACTTTTCGGCTATGCTCCTCCCTCCTTACAACGCACCTCTGCACAGACCCAACATTGCTGCATAGCTTCTTAACATCACTGTGATATATTTCCTCAGCCACAAGACCTGAGCACCACTCACCAGCTTGCAACAGTCGTTTCAGTGGATCACTGGCCCACATTTTCCCCTGTCTGCTCTCACTCTTCAGAATCCTAACCCTGTTGTCTAATACTCTGTACGGCTACACCTTCTGAATTCTCCCTCACAGCCCCTTCACGAAACCTAACAGCTCCTCTAACACACGTGCAGTCTGTTGAGATGCCCCTCCCCGCCTGTCTGCCACCGCACTGTCTAACCTCTGCACTTGTGTTGTTTTTCTTTTTTGGTAACCTCTCTCTGAAACTCACCCCTGTGAGAACATCTTTCGTCAATGTTTTTGGTGTCTATTAGTGGTCTTAGCAATATTAATGTGTGTGCAGTCATAGTGTTTCTGTGTGCGTGTGTGTAGTTGAATTTAACATCCTCTTGCCTTTTATATGTGTTATTTGACCAGATTTCTGTTTTGACAACCAGTGTTTGTTTTGGCATCTCTGTTTGCAGGCTAACGGAAGTGCTAAAAGAGTGGGAGGGGATCATAAAACTACTTCCCCTACTATTCCCATCTCTAAAATCCCTGCTTTTTATCCTAGCTCTACTAAAGGCAGTCCACAGTCTGTGCAAAACTCAGATGCTACTAATCCCATTAACCCTTCCTCCTCTCCCTCGACAAAGTCCTCCATCTTGTCCTCTCACAATCCTCGTTCCGGTACCCTACCCTCTTCCCACATCCCCTCCTTGTCTAACGGATCCCTCAAACTCCCCACACCCTCACAGCACACAGGTAAAGCTCTCTCGTTCTCCTCGCAGACTCAGAATGGTCGAGTGCACTCCTCCTCTTCATTCTCCTCCTCCTCCTCATCCTCCTCCCCCTCCCCTCTGTCGCCCACACCTTTGGGCCCAGGTGGAAAGAGCATCCGCACCATACACACCCCCAGCTTCACCAGCTACAGGTCCCACAATGGCAGCAGCGGCAAATCCTGCATCCCAACAGCCACATCAGCTAAGGATACCACTTAGCCCCATTACTGCCCCTCTGGTTTCCCTGCATAGCAGGTAGATTTGGTCATGTTTTATTCTTGATCGTTTGGGTTTGTTGTTGTTCTTTTCCTATTTTGTTAAGTTTTTTTTGTAAGTATTAAGTGATGCACTCCCCAGTTCATGTTTTACTTTTGACACTGGCACTCTCACACAGACGCTTTTTATCTCTTTTCAGTTGTGTTTTCAAAAGTTCGGATCCTGCTTATGTGGGTTTTGATTCCCTCTTGAAGGTGTTCCAGATGCTCTCGCAAATGCTTTTTTTTTTTTTTACAATGGAACTAAAAACAATTTAGCCTCACCACTTTGTAGTTGAAGTGGAAGGGTTTTTGTGGTGTCGAAAATCTATTTTTCTTGCTGTAGTTATGAATAGGGAATATATAGTTGATGTACAATTACAAAGTATCATGTAAAAATAGTGTTTTATTTCTCAAACCAGGGTTTAAATAACCATAGTATATTTAATCTTCTATATTTCTTGTCATTGAGCAGTCTTGTAAATGCCTTTTATAAATGTATACATAAAGTATACAGACATCATAAAGTTGAACTCATAATGTTTTTCTGTTTTCCAAGAGTATTTTCTCATTTTTCTCCGCCAAGTTCTTTCACAGAACATGTACAACTGGTATCATGAGTAATAAGTTTTCATTTTAGTGTGCCTCTCTGCCAAAGTTGTTGTAAAAATGATTCACTCCAAGCCTAAGCCAGTCATAAGATTTAGGGGAATTTACATGCACTCTCTTGGTTGAAGTGTCGAAGTGACGGTCATGGTTTTTTATGTTGACGTGTATTGTTGTCTAAATGTAAACTGTACTAAAACAAAGTAATTAATCAGTTCTCCCATGTGTACATAGATGCCTCTACTAAGAAAATAAGTAGTTTTGTTAACATACCAAAGTTTATTTGTATGCATGCCTTTCAAATACTTTAGGAGAGTGGTGTAAAAGAAGAATTATGTTTGCACAGATAGATTTTGTAAATATTCGGTTTTCTCCTCCTTTTTGTAAAGCTTTAAATCATACTATAAAAGAGCGATGTGGTAAAAATAAAACTGTGTTGGAGTAGCAAAAATAAAAGATTGCATGCTTGTAAGGCATTGAGCTTCTGCTTCATTTTCTTGCTCCACAGTTTGCTGTGTGATTGAACCCATTTTCATTTTTTAGGTAAGTGCGCATGTGCACTATTATGCAATTACTATTAGCGTTCACATAAATGAGGCAGCGCAGTAAAGCACAGCTCTCACTTCCACTGACCTACTGCTGTCGCACAAGTAATTTCCACTGGCACTAAATATACTGTATTTTAAAGTTTCGCATTCTTTGCTTCCACAGTTACAGGTAAGTTGAATGATAACTAGTTTGTTTTCTTGCAGAAGATTTAATTTTAATTTTATAAAGAACTATATTTTTTGCTTAAGCTAAGTCACAATTAAGAATCCAGTACCAGTTTGTTGATTTTAACTAAAACATGACTTTATCTCTCTAACTACCACAGAGCACTTTAAGGCATTTTTTAAAATTTCTGTTTAAATTAAGGTGATTTACAGCTAAAAGAAATGTACTGCCATCGAAGAGGGTGAAAAAAAAATGTTCTGCTTACATTATGAATATAATTTACATAATTTATAATTTGTGTAATGCAACAGAAATTGTTTTTATTAATTTTTATTAAATTAGCTTCCTTGGATGTTTTTAATCTGGAGTTTAAATGTTGTTTGTGTAACGCTGATTGATACCTTTAAATCTTAAATGAACACTTCCTCTTTCTACGGAAGCCACAGTTACACATGATGTTGGGTTGATGATGCTCATATCATTGTTTTATCACATGCACACCACGGTGTGCATTTCTAGTTTTGTTATGATATATCAACAATTTGATGAATCAGCAGAAAAACAGTCAGCTAATTGGCTATTTGTGTCTATGTGCTGCACCAGGCTGATCCACGACACATCAACAATGAATATCTCTGAGGCGGCATTCTACAGGAGTGAGTCTCATGAAGAGAACATTGCCTTCTTTATATTTTATTTCCTGATTTTCATCATTGCTGTGCCTGGGAATTCTTTGGCACTATGGGCCTTCTTTCACCAGGACAGCACATCTCCATCAGTGGTCTTCCTGAGGCACCTCTCTCTGGCCGACATTTCTTATGTGCTCATTTTACCCATGCGAATAGTTTACCACTTGTTTGACAGCCACTGGCCCTTTGGACATGTTCTCTGTGAGCTCTCAGGCTTCCTGTTTTACTTAAACATGTACTGTAGCCTCTACCTGATGAGTCTGATAAGCCTGGACAGATTTGTAGCTGTGGTTTTTCCAATAAAATCAAAGTTAATTCGAAATGCGAAATATGCAAAGGTTACTGTCATTGTCCTTTGGGTGACAGTTATTGTGTCCATGTGCCCTATGCTTTTTTCTAATGTGAATGTGACCAGTAACTCGCATGGCATTTGCAACAAGCTGTACTTAGAAAGGACATCCCCCACGGCTCTGATTTCCACTATTGTGGCATTTGCTATTCCCCTCACCACCGTAGTGGTTTCCTACGTCCTCATTCTGCTGAAACTAAGAGAGGTCAAACAGCAAGAAGAGCGACCAGTGAAGGATAAAGCCAAAAAAATGATCATCCTCATCGTGACAAACTTCCTTTTTGCTTTTGTACCCTACCACGTGAGCCGTGTGATCTATATCAGATTTCACATTCATGGAAATATGACTGCAGCAGTCGGCGAGTCAGTGGGAAGAGCCAATCAGATCACCTCTGCCCTTACCTGTGTCAGTGGTGTTTTGGACCCTGTCATGTACTTCTTCCTAAACCAAGCATACAGGAAGAAATTACTTCAGCTGTTCTGTAAACACAGAGGAAATGACCAATAATCAAATACAATCATGTATACATTAAAGATTTTCAAGCAAATTGTCTTTTATTTGTGGTATTTTGGTGAATAACACATTAATGCAACATCTACAGTGTGGGCTTACAAATATTACACTTCTTCAACGTTAATCCGTAACGTAATACGTTTATTATTATTATTATTATTATTGTTATTATTGTGGCGGACACTTGGGGGTGTAGCTCTCACCCAGGGGGTTATGGGTAAAGGGGCGTGGTTTTGTATGTATGGTTTTGGCGCCTACTGCCATGTTTGGTTATTCTGTTCTCTGTTTGAGTAAAGGCTGTTTTTGACTCACCCAAACTCGGAGATTTTCCTCATTTGCTACATTATTATTATTATTATCATTATTATTAATAATATTATTGCTGTTATTGTTATTATTACTGTTATTATTATACGGTTCTTTTGTCAAAGGCTTATCCTGCAATAAAACGCAGTTTGGCTGCGCGCTTCCAAACGGGAATGACTTTTGCCAATTTTGACCTCTTCGGGCATCCGTACTGTTACCAAGGCAGCCAGGAAGAAGTTGTGAAGGTAGCAGACGGTGAGCGCATTGTTATGTTTTTTGTATTTAACCTGTTTTCGCATGACAGCCAAGACTGTCACCAAGAGAGTCGAAGATAAAATATGATATTTATTCTAGAGCTGTTTCCTCGTCCTGTCTCTACGCTAAATATCTGGTCGAACGGCTGGACAAGCTATTTCTCTGGAGCTACGCTAACGCTAACTTATTAAACACAGTTGTGTTTATCGTTATTTGGTTAAAAGGAGGTGCAATTAACCGAATGACAACAAAGCCCCCTGCTAGCTGGGAGTGTTTTGTGGCGTTGTTGTTAATATAAATGGTTGCTAGCTTTCTGGTTGTAACTAGCTAAGTAGCGGTTCTGTGTTTATGATAAATGACAGCTCGTTTCTGTCCTCAGACATGGACATCGAAAAGGGCTGAATGACTTTTCCCAGCCCAGGCTGCCACCATGGGCACCGCATCCTCTTTGGTCAGCCCAGGAGAGGTGATTGAGGATGGATATGGAGGTGAGGGTGGGGAAGCCTGTGAGATCCCGGTGGAGGTGAAACCCAAAGCCCGACTCCTGCGCAGCTCCTTCCGCAGGGGCCCTCGGGTGATTGGGGCCAGTTTTAAATCCACGGGCTCTGTGGATCTAGAGTATGCTGCAGAGTATGAAAGACTCCGTAAAGAGTATGAAATCTTCCGGGTCAGCAAGAATAACGAGATATCATCCATGCAAAAGAAGGAGGCCAAACTGGATGAGGAGAACAAGAGGCTAAGAGCTGAGCTACAGGTAAAAGGGCCTGAGGGACCTTATTATCACAAACCCATTGGCTACAACATCTAAGATATGAGGCTGTTTGACCATTTCAGTGAATATGTTTATCATTTTCAATGTGACAATAGGCTCTGCAGAAAACCTACCAGAAGATCCTTAGGGAAAAAGAGAGTGCCCTTGAGGCAAAATACCAAGCTATGGAGAGGGCTGCTACTTTTGAACACGACAGGGACAAAGTAAAACGACAGTTCAAGGTAAACATTACATACTGTGATGCTGTATAACGTTCTCCCCAGTGACAGTGGTCGCAAAATTAACCCCTTTGGCTAAATGGTCATCAGATTTTCAGAGAGACAAAGGAAAAGGAGATTCAGGATCTCCTCCGGGCCAAACGGGACTTGGAGGCCAAACTGCAACAGCTGCAGGCTCAGGGCATCCAGGTGTATGACCCAAATGATTCAGACTCGGATGACAACCAGACCACTGTCACTGGTAAGACCTAGAAAGTGTTGTGTTGTGTGGCTCCTAACATTGTTTTTATTCATCCATCAAGTTGTTAGTGCTTACCCAGCAGGCTGTCACTTTTCCTCCATAGGTATATGTTGGTAGCTTAGAGCATATGTAAGGTATGTTTTGTTATGTTAGAGCTGTTAAAGCAGTCACCACTCTTTAGCTGCAGGGACACAATGTGAATATTGGACTGGTGGCGTGCTGGGAAGTGAGCCTTCTATGGGAAGCATGATGCAGTTGCAACAGACGTTCCGGGGACCAGAGTTTGCACACAGTCTAATTGATGTGGAGGGACCTTTTGCAAATGTAAGCAGAGGTAAGAAAAGTTTTATGCAGAACACACCATGGCTATCAATGGGACTGGAAAAATAACTGTGCATTTATGGAGAATGGACCTTTTACCCTTAGCTGTATGGCGTGATAATTTATTGTATACATGTTTGTTTACATAATATGTACTTGTCTTTGCCAGATGACTGGGACGCAGCAGTGGCCAGTTTACTTCAGGTCTCCCCTCATGTACCCCAGGCTTTATGGAGTAACACAGTGCGCTGCTACTTTATCTTAACTCAAGAGACCAAGGCTGAGCTGGATATCTTTATTAAGGTTAGTTAGATTGATACTATAATGGAAAAAAAGTAAATATTCTGTTTTTGCAGGATGTAGTAGCAATATGTTTTTATGTTATGGACTGGACAGGACTTAAATAAGAATAGTTTAACTTGCTTGTTGGTCTTCAGAGAAATAGCTACAATAAGCAATGTTTCTCTATCACGCTTTTAGACTGTATGCAGTCTTAGGTTTTAATTTTTACCTACCATAAGGAAATTATTTTAGTTGAATGTCAGCCACTTAAGACACAAACTACCATTAATCCCTTTGTGGGAAACATGTGCCAAACTTTTTGATCACAGAAACATTCTCCTGCATTACGGAAAATGTGTGAGGGTCTGGGTCATTTCTACCTGAACGTCTGCTTCCCAGAAGAAAGTGCTGCCTCGTATGCTATGGAGCGGAAACAGGAGATTGAAAGAAGCTCTGTGTGTGTGTTTCTTCTCAAATCCACTGTCACCAGGTAAAGGAAGTCCGCTACTTATCCTCATCAGAATATGTCTATGTAATCTAGATTCTTCATTGATATATCCTTTATTTAAACATACTTAATTTAATTTTGTTATTTGTACAAAATGCATGTGTGTAGCTCTGTGGTGGAGGACTGTGAGGAGGCTTTTGTGAAGAATCCAGATGGACATCCACTGGTGCTCTACCTCAGGACTGAAGAAGATTGCAGTTTAACTGGGCCCACCAGGCAGCTGCTAGAAAGTGTTAATTCTGCAGACACGGCTGCTAAAGTTAAGGTGGGTGTTTGCTGTATATAAACAATGCAAGGCAGTATATGTTGCTGATATGGTTTGAACTTTATCTCAGGTTGTGGATCACACTGGTTCTGCTGAGGATGGGGCCAACCTGATTTATTCTCAGCTAGAGAAAATCATCAAACAGGTACAGAAATTGATCTGTTAGTTGAGATGACTTATGTGTTGATGATGATATGAGTCCTTTACAACTTTTATTCTCACCTACTCTTCCTAGGAGCTGCTTGGTCTTGAAGGAGCAGATGTTGACTCAAAGGACTCTGGGATAGAGGAGGGGCGTGAGGAAGACTCTGGAGATGTGCTGTGGGACCTGCATGATGAACAGGAACAGATCGAGTCTTATCAGCAGGCCTGTAGCTGTACCACCACTCACTTTGGTTTTCAGAAGGTGAGGCAAACCTCCCTTTTTTCCCCAAATGTAATACATTTTGATTTTCTCTAAATCACTGTTATCTCCACCACCTAGTATATAGATCGTTTGAATGACATGATAGCTGCTCCCCCTCCCACCCCTCCTCTGCTGGTTTCTGGTGGTCCAGGCTCAGGAAAATCTCTCCTGCTCGCCAAATGGTGAGAACTCACTTATTCAGTTCAGTCAAATATACTGTATCGTCACTCCAGTGTTGTCTTTTTGAATCAGACAGATTAATGTATTAATGTATTTCTACTTTTCTTCTTTCTCTTCTTTAATCCATTTGAGGATTGAGCTGCAGCAGAAGCAAACCCCCAACACCCTGTTTCTATATCATTTCGTGGGTCGCCCACTTTCCACAAGCTCAGAGCCGGTTCTAATTATCAAACGCCTAACAGTCAAAGTAAGAAGTCTCTTAGTTTATTGGTTTATTTCTAGCAGTTGTCAGATGGGACAGTCAGTTTCTTGTTTAATAAGTGAGAGGTGTTTTCTGTTTTTCCTGTTGTCACGTAGCTGCTGCAGCATTTTTGGTCCATTTCCGGCTTGTCCATGGAGCCCAGTAAGATCTTGGAGGAGTTTCCCCGGTGGCTTGAAAGGCTTTCATCACGGCATCAAGGGAACATCATCATCATCATTGACTCCATTGACCAAATAGAGGTACAGGGCCACCTCTGTAACCTAATTATTTGACAATCACATCCTCCAGTGTAACATTTAATTTATGTTTTTTTGTCTTTTATTCAGCAAGCGGAGAGACATATGAAGTGGCTGATCGACCCTCTACCTGTCAATGTTAGAGTGGTGGTGTCTGTCAATGTTGAGACATGTCCTCAGGCTTGGAGGTTGGAGCCCCAACTTGAATCCTAAATATCCCAGTCTATTTATTTGTTTAACGCTGGTTCCTCTTTATTTAATCTCTGTGCAGTAACAGTTTATACAATTTATTTATTTATATTCTTTGTAGTATTTGTACTGCTTTGTACTGCCTGAAAAAACGCTGTCTTTTCAGGTTGTGGCCCACACTCCATCTAGACCCATTAAGTCCCAGAGAGGTCAAGAGTGTTGTCAATGCAGAATGTCAGAGCATCGATTTCAAACTTACAAAGGACCAGGTCAGTTACCAACACAGCATTACCTTTTAGAAAATCTCAAAAGATAATTTTCTTAACATTCCTTTTGAGGCTGTGAAAGGATATTTTGAATCAATGGTATGTTTTTATTTAATGCAGTATTAAATGTGCAGTATCTTTCATCCAGGAAAAGATGCTGGAAAGGCACTGTCGCTCTGCCTCGACCTGCAATGCACTGTACATCACACTATTGGCAAGGATGATCATCAGGTTAGCTAACACTGTTGTTTCAGTTTCAATGAATGCATTAGGGATTAATGGCAAATTGACAGACTTGGCCATTGTGTTGACTTGATGGTGTTGTGTTTTGCGTTGCTGCCCAGCAGTAGATCATGTTGGTCACAAGAGAAGAGCATGGAGCAGATTCTGCAGTGTCAGGACACCATGTCACTCTACCGCCTGGCTCTCAAGATGACTCTGAACTCCCTCAGCAAAGACAGAGAGCGGCACATTATGAGAGAGGTGACCTGTTTCCAGACAAAATGAACATTTTAACCAGTTAACTCTGATTCTCTTAAGTAACATGTGCTGTTTTGTAACGCGTGTCCTCAGATGCTGTGTCTTGTATGTGCTAGTCACAATGGAGTGAGTGAATCCGAGGTACTGGACCTTTTCCCTGACCTAGAGTTACCTGTCCTGACCTCACTGCTGTACCGCCTGAACAGACTCTGCATTGTAAGCCTCCGTTGTGGGCTCATCAGGTTCCAACATCTGCAGGTATTTTTTTAATAGATAAAACGGCGTGAAATAATAATGATATTGATGGGAGACTAAATTTATCAATATAGAGCTTTGAGGTTTTTGTCTCTCTGTGACTGTCTTTCAGGCTTGGGAAGCAGTGAGGTTGGAGTTCCTGGGTGGAGGATGCAGCTCTGCTACATACAGAGAGAAGCTCATCCACTACTTCAGCCAACAACTCAGGTGTGTCAGAGCTGCTGTTCTCTCCTCGTGCAACGACCTTCAAATGTTCCCAACAGCTCATGTCATTGTGTGTGTCTGTGTAGCCAGGACCGCGTGACATGGCGTGTTGCAGATGAGCTTCCCTGGCTGCTCCAACAGCAGGAAGACAGGACTAAACTGCAGCGTAGCCTCTTGAACCTGTTTGTCTCCCAGAACCTTTACAAGAGGTACGAAACACACGTACACGCAAGCTGACATCACAAGGCTCATGATTTTGATCAGACGTTGTCTTACAGGTGCATGTTGTTTTGATTTTCCAGGGGACATTTCTCTGAGCTGCTGGCCTATTGGCAGTATGTAGGCAAAGACAAAAGCTCCATGGCCAGTGAGTACTTTGATTCCCTGAAACACTACGAGAAGAGCTGTGAGAGTGAAGATGGCATGACCAAGTTGGCAAATCTGTATGAGACTTTAGGACGTTTCCTCAAAGACCTCGGACTTCCAAGTCAGGTAGATATAGTACAATTGCAGTATTTTAAAACCTTTAGCTTTTTTTTATATGTCAGAAATCTATGTTTAGATTTTGTGCAGACAACATTTTCACAGTTGCATATGTGTCGATTCCTGTCTTTCTGCATGCCCAGGCTGTAGCCCCTTTACAAAGGTCTCTTGAGATCAGGGAGACGGCCCTGGATCCAGACCATCCCAGCGTAGCACGCTCCCTGCACCAGCTGGCTGGGGTTTATGTCCAGTGGAAGAAGTATGGAAATGCTGAGCAGCTGTATAAACAGGCACTGGAGATAAGCGAGAATGCCTACGGTGCTGAGCATGCCAGCGTGGCACGAGAGCTGGAGTCACTCGCCATGCTTTATCAAAAACAAAACAAGTAAATAAGAATCCCCTGGTGATGCCATTCATGATGTTTTTTTTATAATTGTTGTTTTAGTATATTTTATGTGCTGGTCTAGCCAAGCATTGTGTTCACATAAAGGAATCCCATCTGTCCGAACACCTTATTAAAAGTGAAATGACGACTATAACCTGCAAAGACGCTCAGAGTGGCTCACACCTGGTGCTTTTCCACTTTTCCGATCAGGTACGAACAAGCAGAAAAACTCAGGAAGAGGTCGGTGAAGATACGCCAGAAAACTGCTCGCCAGAAAGGTCATATGGTGAGCATATTTCCCACACACCCTCTTATGCACTCATTTACATACTTCGTCAGTTACATGTTTTTTGTTTCGTCACCCTTTCAGTATGGTTTCACTTTGTTGAGGCGCCGAGCCCTACAGCTGGAAGAGTTGACACTGGGGAAAGACTCCGCTGATTGTGCCAAGACCCTAAATGAGCTGGGGGTCCTCTACTACCTCCAGAACAACTTGGAGTAAGGCACATGTGTTACAGCTGGCAAACATTTAATAAGACATCCAGCAGTCTCGCAGCTCCAGGCAAAATTAAAATTGCATGTCAGCTGTTTTCAGAGAAACGTTTGTTCTTTCTTTGCTCTCACCAGTGCAGCCAAGGTGTTTCTGACACGCTCGCTGGAGATGCGTCAGCGTGTCCTCGGCGCAGATCACCCAGACTGCGCCCAGTCCCTCAACAACCTGGCCGCACTGCACACTGAGAGGAGGGAGTATGAGACAGCTGAGGACATGTACGAGAGAGCGCTGGACATTCGCAAAAAGGCCTTGTCTCCAGACCACCCCTCGTTGGCATACTCGCTCAAGCACCTGGCCATGCTCTATAAACGCAGAGTGAGACATGTACCTTTTAGACACAGTAACTTTTAAGTTGTTTGTTGACGCAAAGTCTGATTTAAATGTGTGTGTTTGTAAAGGGGAAGCCAGAGAAGGCTGTGCCACTGTATCAGCTGTCTCTAGAAATCAGGGAAAAAAGCTTCGGGCCCAAACACCCCAGTGTGGCCACTGCACTCGTCAACCTGGCTGTGATATACTGCCAACTGGTGAGACTGTTCATTGTGCTTCTTTTCTTCAACCTGCATGTTCCTGAGATTTCATTAGGTACGCGTGTAACAGTGTTTCTGTAAATACAATTATCTGCAAATTATCTTTGTGTTCGTCAGAAGAGGCACAGTGATGCCTTGCCTCTTTATGAACGAGCACTGAAGGTGTATGAGGACAGTTTGGGGCGCTCACATCCACGCGTTGGAGAGACCTTAAAAAACCTGGCTGTGCTAAGGTGAGTGTTATTTAGTTCATCAGAAGTCAGGCAAATAGTTGTTTTTAAACACTGAATAACTTTTTGTGATTTTCTCTTATGTTTTTTGATTTGTAAATAGCTATGAAGAGGGTGACTTTGAGAAAGCTGCAGAGCTTTACAAGCGTGCAATGGAGATTAAGGAGGCAGAGCCATCACTGGTGTGTGGAAATGCCCCATCCCATCATTCCTCCAGTGGGGACACATTCAGTTTGAGGGGCCCTGCTCCCCTGCAACATGCCCTAAGGTGATTGTAGTTGGTCAACAGAATAACTGTCAAGCATTGCCTTAACTCAGCTAGTATTTCTTAACTTTAACCATTTTTATATGAATATTCATTAGTAGCACTATTGAACTACAAGGAGCACTTCTATTACCAAGTCTATATTCCAGACATTCTGAATGAATATGTGAGAGATGTTCTCATATGCAATTTTTTTATGTTTCTTACTTGTGATGTTTACTTACCAGTATTAAGCATTTGGCCTTAAAAGGGAAAATACAGAATCCAAGAATCAATAACAATCCTAAGACCAAGTATGGGCGTACACTATCTCTAGTACTGAAACTAGATGTAAATATATTTATTCATTTACATGAAGGATTTTAATTGCCAAAAATGTGATGGTGCCTTATGGCTAAACATATTATAGTACAATAAAATGATTAAGGTGAATGTACAAAAGCCAAAAGGGACACAGTGTACCAAAACATAGTCTCACTGCCAAATGTAACACATCCTAACACGTTTTAAATATATCTATGTCCATGAATTATTGTAAAAAAACAAATGTGTACAGGAAACTGGTAAAATTCACAACCAGCATATTAGGAACATTTCATTCCAACTAATAAATACTTTTATTGAAACAACTTGACAATTTAACCATAGTTTTTAAGTACTTTCGTCACAGGTGTTTTCTTAAAGCTCATCCACTAACAAAAACAGAAAATATGCATTGTAAGACATTTTAATGCACTAACAATGACAAAATCCAGATTTTCTGGCATTTTATCAGTGACTTCCATAGGTTTTCCCATGCGTATTTTGAATATTCAGTGATGCCTTTAGCAACATTTTTCATGCATTCCACTTTTTGTAGCTGTTACAAGGAATTACATCTGGGTTGTCACTAATTGGCTTTGACTTTTTAATACCCAAGTGGTCATCTTAAGGATCATTAGATTGTTAATTACGAAAATAAGCAAAGGAAAATACATATGAGAAAAGGCATATTTTAAGTAAATGACAGAAATGCATCTTTACACAGCTGCCTATAACTCCCTCATCTGAGCCATCAGGTCTGCTAGACTCTGTTCAGTGTCTTCCACTGTCTCTCCACTTGCTGTATCCTGGATTAAACAAAATAAGAGTGGGTGTAAGATACGGGTAAACGATATATTGTACACGATATATATAGTGCACCTCTTTTGTGAAGCAATAACAATTGATATTAGAATCATATGGAGTAAAATGATATTTAAGTGAAGCCATGTTGTCTTACAATACCAACCTCAACAACAGGAATGGTGTAAGCAACAGTTATGCCTTCTGGTAGGTCTGGCACAGTTCCCGATGCAGCCTTTAACTCCTCATCAGTCACCTCTGATACAAGTTCAATACCTGCACACCATAAGTAAGGTTAAGACACATCTGATACTTAAAATGTTGCACACTAATGATCACACTCTGGCCACCTAAAGATTTTACACTGTTGTCAGGTAATGTTTCTCGTACCCCACTCATTGTCCTCATGTACGATCTCCTCCTCGATTTCTACAACTTCCACCTTGGGTCGCTCTGCTTCTTTCTTCTGAAGAGAAAAAGTGAACAGAGGTGAGCACCTTTATCACCTGCTTTCTGTGCAAGATGGCACACCTCGTACCAGCACTTTCACCTTGTACTCCTCCTGTTGTCTTCGGCAGTGGCGGTCGTTACACTGGGGGTTGGCTTTCATGGCCATGGTGGGAAAGAAGTCCTGCATCGCGTTGTAGCCAAGATAATGACTGACAGTACCAAACTTTAACAGGTACCTATGAGACAAAACACAATCTTTACATGTTTGATTCGACAAATTAGTTAAGTAGTTAAAAATGTAATTTTCTTACTTGAGGACATTTTGGACCAGGATGCCTGCAACCACACCCATGGTTGTTGGTAAACTGGCAGCACACACTCCCTCTCTCTTTAGGGTCTTCTCATCAATGTTGGCTGCCACCACCAAGGGGGGTGCACACTGCCAGAGGATTTGACAATTAAAAATATTATTGCAAATTAACTACTGCAGCTTTATTATTTTAAGTATGATCACAGGTAAATGTTAAGACAAATGTGGACATACAGCAAAACAGGCTGTCTCTCCAGGAATGATGAGCTGGATGTGTCCCGATACAGCGTTCTCACTGACACCAGACTCCATCCAAATCTGACCTAGTTCATTACATGCCTAAGACAAACAGGATAACATTACACAAAATGCACTGTATGGATTACACAATGTAGTCATCTTAATTTCTTTTGGCAATTGTGTACTAACTGCATTAATGGCCATTCTGGCCTCAAAGTTGTCCACACAGCTTAGCACCAAATCCACGGGCTTCCCTTCTTCCAGCCCACCATGACTGAGAAGACACAAAACAAAACAAATGCATTAAAACATTATGTACGACGATAAAGAGGCAAACTTGAACATGGGGAGTAGTAATTCCTACCTGATACGATCCATGAAATGTGTAAAATTTTCCATGGTGGTAATGTTGTAGTTGTGGGTCTCAAATGACACATCTGGGTTGATGTTTCTGTTGAGAACATTGTAGGACATTGATAAGAAATGTCTCTGGCGGGACGGTGGTTACCTCTTGAACAGCAGTTCATACCTGAGTGTGTGTTCTGCTGCTTCCACTTTACTAAGGCCTGCCTGGTGTGGCTGGAAAAACAGTCTGTTCATGTTGGCCAGCTCCACTTTATCATAATCAAAGAGGAGCAGCTGGGGTGGAAGAGGGTGACATGGGTCAAGGGTCAGCACATAAAGAGAGAAACTGCCAACTGAAATGAATGAAAGAAAATTGGATAAAGCAATTGAAAGCTTGCATTACCTTACCGATGCCACATCTAGTGAGCATTTCAGCTGTCACACTGCCAACCCCACCAACACCAACCACGGCTACTGTGAATGTCCGGATTTTCTGTCAGTACAAGTGAACGTTAGAACTCACTCATAATCATGCAGAATACATATATCATTTTAAAAATTATTAATAATAATAGTAATAAATAAATGTCATACATCCTACCTCATAATCATCCACGATGCCCATTCTCTTTAAAGCCATGAGACGACTGCAGGGGAAAAACACAGCAGAGATTAGCATGTGCTGTGGAAAATGACTCATCAGGCGTAGCCTCTGAAACGCTGTGAGCAGAACCTGACATCTGCCAGATGTTTCAACGACATAATAGAATAAAATCTCACCTGTATGGGTTGGAATCGACAACTTCCGCGCTCATTTTGTCAATTTTTGGTCTGAGGGGAGAGTCGTCCTCCGCGGCGCACTGCTTCTGCTTGCACTTTATCAGCTCATTCTCCAGCTCTCTCACCCGCAGCTTCAGTTCCTCCACTGTCGCCATTATTTAAAAAACAAACAAACAAAACCAAAATATACCGCCCAACGGTGTCAACCAGAAAAAAACTACAGTGACACGGTGGCTGTAAATAAGACACCGATAAGATTGAATCGGCTCAGAAAGTACACGTCTTCACAACTACAATCAGCTGTCAGGATGTGTGTTCCGCAAACAGCGTCCGTGTAGAAAACGAGGACGATATCGCAGAAAAAAAATCAATTGATTATATAAACACTATTTGACAATAGTAGCTGACTACACAATTATTTTTTGTCGTTCAGTCATAAAAATATAATAAATTATAGTGAATTGTTGACCCATGTAAAAGTACTTCCGAGGAAGTTACGTCGGTGCGTACCCGTAAACCGTCCGATCAGAAACAACAACAACACCGATGTCAGTTCAGCGACGCTGCTGGAACCAGCTGATTTACCTGAGACATGGACGATTTGACAACTACTGTACGAGAGCAACACAAATTCAGTGTTAACAGGCTACAAAGATATTTGTCAGCCACGTTTAACAGCAGTACACTCACTGTCAGACAGTACAGGTAAGACGGAAAGAGTTGGAATGTGTGGCAATTAGGGTAACTGCTTGCTAACTTCTCGTGGTCTGTCCAGTTCTGGTCAGTCAAACCCGACCTTCCTCATCCAGACGCCCTCCAAAAGCTACGTCCTGAGGAAGAAACCCCCCGGGGAGCTGCTGCCAGGGGCCCACAAGGTAGCTCACCCCAAAAACAGATTTTTTCCTAAAAACAGACCACTTCAAGTTTGTTTGCAGTGCTGTTGTGTGACGTCACTAGAACCTCTCTAGCACTTGGATGAAGTGCTAGAGAAGAGAATTAGTTTGGTTGAATGAGCATATCTGAAGAACTACACACACACACACATATATATACACACACATATATTTATACACACACACACACATATTGTTTAATTGCTATATTATTTTGGTGCACAGATTTGCTAGCAATTAATTGCAATGGCTAAATTGCATAGCACATACGCTGCAGTTTTTACCAAATGTGTGCAAATGGAATAGAAATTTTAAGAAAAATGTTGACATTGGAAAGCGATATTTAAGGTTGATTGTGCGTTTGTAGGTGGACAGGGAGTATCGGGTGCAGAAGGCTCTGTTTTCTGCAGGTTTCCCTGTGCCTCGGCCTCTGTTACACTGCACTGATGTTGATGTCATCGGAACTGAGTTCTACTTAATGGAGCATGTGAAGGTAAATATATGTAAAAAAATATATAAAATTCTCAGCTGGACGTCCCTTCATCTGTTACACCCACTACTGTTTTCTGTGACATGTCAATATTGCGATGATAAAATATGTCACGTGGGCTGGGTTGCTGACACTGAAGCACAAGCCTTTGTACTTTGTACTCTGTAATTTATAAACCACCTATCATGAGGGTAATAGCAAGACTTTGGCCAGTTCAGACCAACTTACCTGTGACCCCCCAGTTCACATCATGGATTCTCTTAGGAATACAAAAAATGCATTATAATTTTGCTGCACATTGTAAAATCCTATGGCACTGTATGACCTGGGAAAAGTTCTGCATTGTGGTTGATTTGGCATGACATTACCCATATTTGAAATATAATGTGTTATGACCAGGGGCGTATATTCAGGGATCTTCGTCTCCCTAGAGTAAGTCCAGCAGAGAGAACCGCTCTGTATGTAGCTGCAGTGGAAGTGCTAGCAAAGCTTCACTCACTGGACCTGGCATCACTGAACCTTGAAGGATATGGGCGAGGACCTGGCTACTGCAAGAGACAGGTGAAAAATACACTTTGTTCTCAATATATCATAATAACTTCAAATCCTATTTAAATGCCAGATCACTTGCTTCCTTCTTTAAAGGTGTCCACCTGGACAAAACAGTACGTTGCTGCAGCCCACAGAGACATTCCAGCCATGAATGAACTGTCTGATTGGTTGATGAAGAATTTGCCTATCAACGACAATGAAGTCACGCTTGTCCATGGAGATTTCCGACTGGATAACTTAGTGTTCCATCCAACAGAGGTACAGTTTCTCATTCATTTTTTCCAGCCACTTTACTGCATTTGATATTAGAATACTTAAAGTGTGTTTGATGTTGTTAGGCACGTGTCATAGCAGTGCTGGACTGGGAGTTGTCTACCACTGGGCAGCCCCTGGCTGACTTGGCCTATTTTCTAATGCCTCACTACTGGCCCAGAGGCCTCAGCGTTATTAGCACAATGGGCAGCTTAAAAGGAATAGAAGGTAAAGAAACCCGAACAGAATTAACAGCTACTGTTAAATGTAAACATATCTGTTCCATTAGTGATGGCCTTTCCCTTCACTTGTCTCTCCAACCCACGAGCAGGTATTCCAACTGTGGATGATCTGATATCCATTTACTGCAGGTGCCGGGGGATCCCATCTGCTTTGCCACAGATGAACTTCTATCTAGCCCTGTCTGTCTTTAAAATGGCAGGTATTGCCCAGGTGCGTTGGTATTAAGGCGTCAATTACAGCTGATTTTCTGTTCCATTTTTGCTGTTGCGATGCAATGCAATGAAATGTATGGATGCATGTGTATTTATGGATGGAAGTAATAGATTTGCATAGGAAGATGTAGTTGTGAAGTTTTACCCGTGATATTATATTGTCTGGATAGTTGGAAAAAAAAACAACTAGTTGATGGGTAGTTGATTGATTGGTCACTCTTATGTGTTTCCCCTTTTATTTAATGTAACAGGGAGTCTATGCTCGCCACTTACTTGGTAATGCCAGTGCACCCAATGCAGCTTATTTCAGCCAGTGTGTGGAGCCCTTGGCTAAGGTCGGCTTACAGCTTGCACAGAGGTGGGTTTCAGCTAGAATTTTATTGATGTGTATTGCGTGTACCGATATCAGAATGAATATAATTTGATACAAAGCATCAAGACTGTCCATGCATGCTTGTATTCATAAAATGTTACATAATTACTGTGTAAAGTATAGGGGTGTTAGCTGGTGTGGGTAGCTGCTACCAGAATGGTGTGTCCACAAAAACATACCCAGGTTCTCAGTTGACCATTTATTGACAAATATGTTTATTGCTGCTATCTATAAACAAACATGAAAACTTGGTTTAATAAATCATCAAAAACAAAGCGATCTCATCTCAAACAATCCCAAACAATAGCTCTTACACATACGTATATTCCTTTGATAATGCAGGGCCGGCTTAAGAGTGACAGGGATTTCGAACATACCGTGTGTTATTGTAGGCCAGGATGATTGATTTCCACTGCTGGCCAGAACTAATTAAGCAACAGGTGGACTTTTGCATTCAGCTGCTGCTTAGAGTCAGTCTTACATACAGAGATGTTTTTCTTGCCAGGCCTCTCACAGGTCCAACAGAAGAAGGGCTATTCCTTCAGACAGCTAATGGTCTGGCTGTTCTCCAGCAGGTCAAAGACTTCATGAGACAATACGTGCTTCCTGCTCAGGAGGTCAGTGCCAACTGCCGCAGAGAACTGAGGAGAAATGCGTTTGCTCAGATGGACTTTTGTCTTCAGTTCCAGTTTGTGTTCATTCATGTGCTCCGGACTAATTCATTCAGGCGAGAAAACAATGAGTCTCTTGATTACATAATATCACACACACTTATTACCATTGGCTCGGCATCACAGTGTTCTAAATGCAGCGCAGGGATGACATTGCAATTATTTTTCATTTGTGAAAGAAATAGGAACAAAAAGAAATGCATGGATGCAAGACTGAAGATTCAGATCTGTAGAAGTAGCTCTAGAAATATTACTTTAGGATATTGCAAAGGTAAAGCTATATTGTTATTCTTTTTTTTTTTAATAAGATAGGTTCCAACTGATGAAAGCCAGGCCTTTGTGTGTATGAAAGGGGTTGATAGGTTTATATTACTGTGACCTATTTTACTAATTCATTGGGTAACTTTTTTTTTTCCAGGAAGTTGCAGAGTACTACTCCAAACATGCTCAGTCCCCGCAAAGATGGCAAACCCCCAAAATAATAGAGGATCTAAAGGTATGTAAAGATGTTGTATTTAATTCGTCATTTACTTAGAGACAACTGTTCAGAAACATATTGTAGATATTGCTATATAAAGTTTACATAAAGTAATGGATTCTTAGAGAATAATGTAAAAGTCTACAATCTGTGGGTCCAAGGGCACCATTTATCTAAACCCTGTCTAAACACTGCTCCTCCCATCTGAGTCAGCCACACACACACACACGCACACGCACACGCACACACACACACACACACACACACACACACACACACACACACACACACACTGCAATGCATCACAGCTGTTTTAAATTAAAGACAACTGTTTTTTAATGAATGTTTTGATTGGTTTCAAATGATGGAGCTCTGATTGTCATTACTACCATCCACTTTGAATGGAGTATGCCGTCTGTGCACGCAGACCTGGTCTGCATTATACAACGACTCTGTTTCTTTTTCTTCCTCTAGATGAAAGCCAGGGAGGCAGGGCTGTGGAACCTGTTCCTGCCTGCAGTCAGTGGTCTCAGTCAGCTCGACTATGCATACATAGCAGAGGAGACTGGACGCTGCTTATTTGCCCCTGATGTCTTTAACTGCCAGGCTCCTGGTAAAACATCCCAACAGTGTCAGGGGTCACTCAGATGACTAAACAACATGACCCTGCTCTTTGTGTACACGTCATAAATATTCATATTTTCTTTAACCTCTGTAGCCAGGTGAACTATTGTAACATAATAACATCAATATATCTGACGCAAAAAGGTACATTTATAAAATTGTCCCTTTTAAATATTTGTTAGATGAGGGTAAAGTGCAGAGCTAAAATGCTGGAGGTCAGTTCATTTCATAATGCAAAAGAAGATGGTGTATATGTTTACTCCACAGACACAGGAAATATGGAGGTCCTGCACATGTTTGGCAGTGAGGAACAGAAAAGGAAATGGCTGGATCCTCTACTCGGGGGAGAGATCCGCTCCTGTTTCTGCATGACAGGTATTTCCTCAAGTGTGTCCATCTGTCTCATTTGAAGATGCAAGCTTTATGTAATGGGGCTGCTGTGCTTTTGTGAGTCAGCCAGTGAAATGAGATCTTTTTAGGATAGAGACCCTAGAGACCTGACTATATCTCTGAGGGCATTTCCAGAACCGATGATAATTAAAAGCAGCGGAAAGCTCAGATTCAATCAGAATAACATTGTTTACAGTATGAAAGGACAGCAGTAAGTCATTTGTTACCCTCAGCATAGTAAACAAAGTGATGTGGTACACCCTGAAGCCATTTTACCGAACATGTAAGGCTTGTTTGCTCACTGTGAGTAATGTTTTCTGTTTTCAACTCTTCCTGGGAAAGGTGGCGTGCCGTAAGGTGATTACAGTGGGTGTGAACCTCCCCGTGGATTTCTTAAACACATATGGCGATTAGAAGTGTGAAAGGAGAGTTTTTGTTTGCAGCGTGGTTGATAAATGACACTGCAAGGAACGGGAAACTCTATCCTGTGCTAATAAATACATTCTGTATCCGACTGTTAAAATTCTTTGTTGATATTCACTGCTTTTGGATTAAGATGGAAACCGTCAGTGATTTTTTTGGAAAATATTAAATATAAGAGGTAAATAGATATAAGATATACATTGCTTGTTTTATTTTGTATAAAATTAGTATTTGATGGTATGACCTGTGATGCCCTCCCCAGAGCCTGACGTGGCCTCCAGTGATGCAACAAACATGGAGTGCACTCTTCAAAGGGATGAGGACAACTACATCATAAACGGCAGGAAATGGTGGAGCAGTGGTACGTCTCTTTCTGTTTCTGTTCTTTGGAACAAGATTTTTTTTTTTTACCATTAGAGATTTCAGTGACTCAGTGAGTCCTCTAATGTCTACTTGCTTGCTTCAGGCCATTTTGTAAGGCAAATAAATTATGTTTTTAAAACATGAAAAATTTAGGTTTTCTCAGAAAGGGAAGGATTTATATAAAATTTCAGATGAGTCATACAGTAAAAATATAGCAAACAACATTTCAGTAACTTTAAAAACTGTTTAGTCTCTGAACATTAGGATTTATCTTGGTGTCATTTATTCAGCAATATTATAATCTGTAAATTATCTTTAATCACTGTTTACTGTGTCTGAAAACTTTGTCATTGCAAAATGAAAGTTTTAATGATTTGGTGCTTTGTTGACAGTTGGAGCTTAAAATCCAAAGCCCATAATAGTGTTTTCACACTTTTTGTCATGCAGTTCTCCAGTCACTGTGAATTGAAAGATATTCCAGATGTTTCCTCTGACACACATATGGTCAGGGGTTTAAACTGTTTAATGGAAAACAGTGGTCTGTTGTTCTTGTTGTTGTTGTTTTTTTCTCCCAGATGTTTTCCGCGCCATTAAAAAGAAATGACAGCACTACGGTTTTACAAACATGAACAGAATTTCCATTTTCAAATGAATACGTCTCTCTAGAAGAAATATGTTGTGAATGGCCTCTGCGGCCATGAATATATCTGTTAGGAAGAAATACCGATGTGTTGATTGCTGGGTCATTCTTGCTGTGACCTGTGATTTGCTTTTGTGTCAAACCATATCCCCATGAGGTGGAAATGTGAAGGTGGAATCTTGGGCGTTCGCAGTGAGTCATGATGACCAGATGCTCAGTCCAGGTTCTCTTTCATCCAAAAAAACCAAAACATTTCATGTTTTGTTGCTATGGTAACTTCGTCTAAGAATGAAATTTTCGGCCCATCACTACTTCCAGAATGACGTGTTAGTGGTGTTTCCCAGAATGCTGTCCAAGGCACTTGGACCCTCACAACAAATTCCCCTGCCTATTTGTTGATATTTGCAGCTGTTGCCGAAGAGAAGCACAACATAAGAATGATGATTACACAGTGGTTCCTTCATTGGGTTGTAGTAGCGTTTTTATGTAACCCAAACTTACTGGAAAACTAGGTGAAAATACTCGCATGAATGATGTTGCCTGTAAGCAAATGTACCACAAAAGATTGATGCCATTTACTTTGTTTCTTTCGGAAATTGTTTGTGATGAACTCTGAGCCGTGAGACAAAGGGAGTCTGTCTGTGTTTCCTGTGCAGCTCTGTGGTGTGGAAGCTATAAGACTGTCCCCTGGGCATGATAATATTCCCAAATTATTCCCAGGCTGTGATCTTTTATCCCTTCAGCCATAGGCTTTTGTATTTCCTTACAAACTCACACAAAAGCACAGACGATATACGTGTTTAGCATTGTTAGTGGTTACCAGTGGAATTTAATCATTAAGCCATAAAATATTGGCTTTCTTTTGGCCAAATCATAACCAATAAGTGTAATTACCATAATTTGATATTATAGTTTATAGCTGAGACACATAATCCTTCCAATGACTTGACTCGATCTTTTACTGTTGACATGACAACACATGAGACTCCTTGTCAACGTTTTTAGTAACATGCAACTTTATACTTTAATTACCAAGTTGCCAAGGACACTATTGAAAGATATGCCCAAACTTTTGTCTCTCTGGTGAGACACACCCAGCTTGTATATTGTAGTGTCACGCTCTCACACATCCAAGCTGTAAAGCATTTTAATGGAAAGCGGGTGAGTCAAAAGTACCACTTATGAGAGAAGATTTGGTCCAGAGCAAATGGAAAGAACAGTTAAAATGTTATGTCCATGGGTAGCAGTAATAGTATAAATAGGTTTGAACTGTTGTCGAACTGTTTGAGCCTACAGTACTTTTGATGTACTGTATCAGGGTAAGATTGGGCATAATGTTGTGTAGAAACTTTGAAGTACAGTATGAGTCATTAGACCCCACTGCAAAACTCTTTCATCCTAACACCATTTAAATTTAAAAAAAGTTGAATTAATTACATGTACAGTTTCTCCAAGAAACATGTCTATGCTGTCCAATAGTATGATGGTTCGGTGAAATTGAGGAGACCCTCCTGCTGTTTTCTGTTCCCTCTTTGTCTGGTAATTGTTTTTTTCAACTAAGCGGGTCCCAGTATAACAGGATGCAGTGAAACGAGATGCAGATGGTGTTACGCACAGCAGCGCGGCCTGCAATGTTGTATTTGTCATGAAGAATCAGTGTAGTTCTTGGAGCAGTTTCAGCTGTATTTATTTGCAACATATGTTGATAAATGATGAAATCTTTTTTGATTGTGATTGTGAATATAATATTATTGTACATACATTGGTACACACAGTTTATATTGAGGGTTATTGATGTCCAGCTTACGAGATACTCTAGACATAATAAAAATATATACATAAACATACATGTATAGGAATTTACAGGAAGATGGTTATTTTTTGAGTCTCAAATAGTAAAGGTGCTTGTTTCTTGGTCTTCTGAACTAGACTGGGATTGAGTTTGGTTGCGTGTATTAAGTGATATCTCCACTGCTTGCTCTTCATTGACGTGTCTTGGGTGTCTCTTAAGTCGCTGTCCAAGGTGCTTGGCAGCTTTGAGGACGTGTCCCCTGAAGGAGGATCCCATGAAGGCATAGAGCAGAGGGTTAATGCAGGCGTGCGTCAGTGCCAGGCTCTCTGTCACCTGAAGAGCATGGTCCAGGCGCTTGCTGCTCTCACAGTCAGTCACAAGCATGTAGATGACATCCATTGCTCGGCACAGCTTGACCACAGTGTAGGGCAGCTGGGTGAGCAGGAAAACGGCCACCACAGCCAGTAGGACTCTCAGGTAGCGCCACTTTCGGTCTCTGCGCACTTCAGCTGCTTGGCTCAGGGCCCGTCCTACCCAAGAGTAGCACACCACCATGATTAAGAATGGAACCACAAATCTAAAGATGACTTCCAGCAACTCCATGGCAGCCTTTGCTGGTAGAGCCATGGTGTGGGGGTAGACTGCAATACACGCACTCCTGCTATGGGTGTGTTTCACTGTTGAGAAGATAAGTTCGGGGAGGCCAAGAAAGCTGGCAACAGCCCATAATATCACACAAACCAAGATCCACTGCCTCCTTACTTGGGCACCTGTTCCAGTCCTGCCTGTCGGACTGTGAGCTACAGCATGATAGCGGTCCACACTGATACACGCTAGCATCAGCATTCCGCAGCTGAAGTTGGTGCTATAAAGGAATGATGTGAGTTTGCAGGCTGCCGGGCCTAATTTCCAGCCGTGAACAGCATCAGCTGCCCAGAAAGGTAGAGTGAGGAGAAGCAGCAGGTCTGAAATGGCGAGGTTAAGGATGCACACATCTGTCAGGGTTCGTAGTCGCAACCATGATGTGTAGACCGCGATGACCAGAGCGTTCCCAGCTAGACCAACCACCAGAGCCAGGGCATAGATGACCGGAAGGAAGACGCTGGCAAAAGAGCGCACTGCCTCTTTGTCACAGACACTGTGTTCGTAATTGTAATCATAACTGTCGTTTACGCTGGAGTCCTCATTGTCATGGTAATAGAAATCTTCCATTATCGTTTGCTGCACAGAGAAAAGAGCACAAATCACAAAAAAAACAATGGTCACCCATTGTATGTACAACAACATTGTAGGCAACAGGGTCCCTTTCATGTGAAACAGGAAAGAGGGACTTTTTTCCTGTATTCTGCGTCAGAGGAATCTCTCCCGCATGGTTTCCCTAACGGCCAAAGCCCTGTTTGTCTGTGTTGGAATGAATAACCCTGGTGAACACAGATCTGAGGGGCACAAAAAAGAGATTGGCCAAATCTTTAATTCCCCTTTGAATTCAGTTATATTCTACATAACAATTCTTGGATACAGTGAACAAAGCCTGCAGCTGCAATTACCATTCTCTTTCAATGATTGATGACAGTTTGCCTGTAGGAAACAGTCAAAAGTCAAGAATGATGGGAATTTTTTGGAGGTAGCGATGAGGAGAACATGTCCAGATCCAAATTCGGAATGTTGCTTTTCCTGTATATGTTAGTTTGACAGGACTTCATACGAAATCACGAGTTTCATCACCTCCCCAGCTATTCACTCCAAATGGAGATGTTATGTCTTGTGAGGAACTGGATAATACAGAACTTAGCGTGAATGTGAATGAATATGTTGACTCTTGTCGCTGGTCCAAACCAGATAAACGTGATTGGAGAAATCAAACCTTGATGACCAACCTGAGCAGATATTATTAATTACAATTTTCACAAAGCTGTTACTGTGATCTAATTTTATTTTTTTAGTCAACTGACAAGTTAAGGAATTTTGACATCCACCAGCCAAGATATTATGGATAGAACATTTTGCATCTTAATAACGTTCTGGCAAATCCCATTTGCTTTTGTGGTGACAACAGTCGTATGATTAAACATTTCCAAGTTTGTTATATAATGATTCATTATTTCCCAAAAGGGAGGAGCAGAACTTCTGAAGCAGATGTTCAGTTGAACACTGAAATATGTAAAGCATTGCACTGCTGTCCACAGCTGTGCTTCATGTGTTAAGTCACAAAAACACAGGTGGATACGATCATCTTACGTTTTTTTGATTTGAGATTGTTCATAATTTGGTCTTTATAAATGAAGTAAGGAAAACATGTCCAATTCCTATTTACCACATAGAAAATCTGATTCATAAGGTAATAGTTATAATAGCAAGATAATTTAATGTTAAGTGGATGTGAATGTAAACCCTATTTAATTACTGTGTCACAAATAAAACAGATGTAAACAACTGTTAGATTTAGCTGTGCCATTTCTTCTAACAGGCAATGTTTTCCTGAAAACAACAGTGGCCGTAGTAATAATAGTATACACTGGTCAGCCATATTTTACTGATTTAATAACAAAGCTGAAACAAAAACAAGCAGTAAAAGCTAATGCATCTCAGTGTGGCTTGTTATCATTACCTCACTGGGTTTATAGTAATGTCATAAAGGAGCCTGGACTTTGATTGTCACACTAACACTAAAGTGAACCACCGTTTTACAAACATGACACAGTACTTCTCATACAGATCTCGTGGTGAAAAGAGTAAATATAAAAATGAGTCAGCTAGTTTTTTAACGTTAACAATATTAACATAACTATAACGCAACATGTTTAAAAAAAAAGTAAGGTCCCAACATCATTTTACATAAAAGTTTGGTCAAGATTTCATCTATTCATAATTTAAGAAATATCGAGGGAAATCGGAAGATTGTTTTATATTTTCTTACCTTGTGTCTGCTCAGTGAGGCTTGTAAAATTGATGTAACTGATCCTTTTTGTATTTGTACACAAACAGTTGTTATGAATCCTGAGGAGAGAAGCTGTAAGCTGTATGAGGACTGAAGTGGCTGATCTCTGTGCCTCAGCCCGCCCCACTCCCTTTACTGCTGACACTCTCCTCACCACGTACTTCTCTCCGTACCAGTTCTAATGTGTGGGAGGCTTTTTAGTGTCTCATGTTGCAGGCAGGGTGGTTAAGATGAATTTAAAAGGGGCACACCGTCTTTGTACGCTGTATTACGCTGAAATTAAATAATGTGATGTGACCGGGAGTGCCCTGGGATCTAGCCTGTGTTTGTGCATGTGCAGGAATTATATTCAAAAGATCTTGTGGGCCATGTTTGTCCCATTTATGAAGGTTTGTGTGGTTTGTAGGAATGTTGTGTATGCTGTAAACGAACCTGACTCAGGAGAGGAAAGATTCCAGAGAAAATTCCCACAAAAATTACTTTATCCCAATCCTTTAACATAAGAAACAATGGAACTTCTGTTTTTTTTTCTTGTGAATACTATTTCTTATCTCAGCTTCCTCAGAAAAGATTTACTTTCCTTTCCTAAGTGTCTTTTTTTTCCTTTGTCTACTAAAATGGATGAAAATAAAATCCTAACAATTTTCAGATTTGGTTTTCCAAAAATTGAATAAAATTCTGCCGTGACCAGTTCTATAATAATTTGAATGTCTTGTTCTCAGCAGTATAGATTATGGGGCAGGGAGAGTTTGTTTTCATTCCAGTGACAATAACACATGTATGGGCATGACTGGCAAATGATAGGAGGGCTCACCTTGTCTCTCTTTGTTAACTTGACAACCAAACCTCCCCCAAAGAAAAACTGCCTTTCACGTGTGTGACTTTTAGGTGGAGTCCTGCGTAATGATTTTTGCACTTTTGTTGTGGTACAGACCTAATTTTTATAGTTAAAATTTGTCCAAACAGAGACAGGGTTTACAAATTACATGTGTTAGATCACGTATATGCAAAGCTTTCATTTATGCTTAGTAAATGTGCTGTGATTCTCACGCAGGGAATTATCACCGACTGTTCATATGTCTTCTGTAGCTGTCATTTCCCAGTCAGTTTCCGATCGCGCTCAAGAAAAGGAAAGTCTCTTGTCCCGTTGCTGTTTATATGACCAGACAGCAACAAGACTGGAATAAAAATGAATCATAGTGTTTTCACTTTTCTCCTGCAGGTGCTGGCAATCCTCAATGCAAAGTGGCTATTGTAATGTGCAGGAGCAGTGCTCTGGATGTTAGTAGCAGGTCAGTAGAACAGTTATTCAGTGAAGACTATTTGATTGTTTGTTTCCTCAACTCGTGTTGAGTAGTGGAAGAAGTGGATTTGTTTCATTTTTTAACCACAGGTATAGATTCTAATTAATCAAATTGTAATGGTATGTCAACTGATTCTAGACATACAAATACCTTTGTTATGTAACTGAGAGGCTGCTGTTCCAATTAAACCTCTTCTGTGTTACTATTATCCTGCAATTGGTCTGACATACAATTAAAGCCGTTACGTTGAAAAGTTACAAGTGTGTAATGGGGGAAATGCTAATAAGGGGAGTGAAATAAATCAGGGTGACAGATTCTCATCAGCAATGGCCCTTGAAAAATAACATATTCAAAGGAGAATAAAAAAACAGAAAGATTAATTGTCAGACAACAGGATTAATAGATGTTAAATTGTGGTCAAAGTAATAATGTATGATTCCTTTATTCCTTTGCTTTTAAATTGTATTTTAGGCATGGCCAACACAGTATGGTCCTCGTAACCATGGACACACCAGGTGTGAAGCTTGTCAGACTGCTCACGGTGTTTGGACAGGATGGTAGGAGTTCAATCTGTCCTTACAATTTTGACGTTTAATTGTAAAAAAATAATAATTAAAAAATCGTAATTTTTTTGAATTTTTTTGTATTTTTCTTTTTTTTGGACAAAGGTTTTTACCTATTTTAATTTATTACATTTTTGGGAATTTTTCGACATACTAACCCCTTACGTGTTTCCGCGATTCTTATTCTTATCCACAAAATATCATTCTGGGGGTTTATTTCAGGCTATTTTCAGCAATTGGGCACGTTATTTCCCTTTTTTGGGTTTGGCCATTTTTGGGAATTTTTCGACATACTAACCCCTTATGTGTTTTCGCGATTTTTGACCTATGAGAAAATGAGGTTTTCTGGCGTCTTATCCACAAAATATCATTCTGGGGGGTGATTTCTGGCTATTTTCTACCAATTGGGCGCGTTATTTCCCTATTTCGGGTTTGGCCATTTTTGGGAATTTTTCGACATACTAACCCCTTACGTGTTTCTGTGCTTCTTGACCGATGAGAAAATGAGGTTTTCTGGCGTCGTTATTTCCCTTTTTTGGGTTTGGCCATTTTTTGGAATTTTTCGACATACTAACCCCTTACGTGTTTCCGCGATTCTTGACCCATGAGAAAATGAGGGTTTCTGGCGTCTAATCCACAAAATTTCATTCTGGGGGATGATTTCAGGCTATTTTCTACCAATTGAGCGCGTTATTTCCCATTTTCGGGTCTGGCCATTTTTTGAATTTTTCGACAAACACCCCCCCCTTACGTGTTTACGCGATTCTTGACCAATGAGAAAATGAGGGTTTCTGCCGTCTTATCCACAAAATATCATTCTGGTGAGTAATCCACAAAATATCATTCTGGGGGGTGATTTCAGGCTATTTTCTACCATTTGGGCGCGTTATTTCCCTTTTTCGGGTTTGGCCATTTTTTGGAATTTTTCGACATACTAACCCCTTACGTGTTTCCACGATTCTTGACCGATGAAAAAATGAGGTTTTCTGGCATCTTATCCACAAAATATCATTCTGGGGGATGATTTCAGGCTATTTTCTAC
>JAFBJQ010002180.1:0-18447 GCA_016785345.1 Trinectes maculatus
CATCAAGCAGACAACAGACCAAACGTTCCGTCAGATTATGTAAAACAGGCCGTTTACTGATGGACATTCTCATTATTGATAATCTGGTCATTGTTTTCTCGATTGACAAATTGACCCTTTTGTCGGTTTATCAATCAACTGACAAACTGTTGCAGCTCAAATCAATATAAAGTCAAAAATTTTACTTTTTTTAATTTCAAAGGCCCATTAGTGACAAGAGCTACTGGCCAGTAACTATAAAAAAAATAGTATTGTGGGAAAAAAAAGAGGCTGAATATTGTGTCTTCTTTGTGAAATATTACCTCACAAATAATCTTCACAGTCGTTGTGTTAAGCTTAGACCGGCGAATCAGCATTTAGCTAAGAAATGAAGAATG
Source organism: Trinectes maculatus (assembly GCA_016785345.1). Classification (NCBI taxonomy): domain Eukaryota; kingdom Metazoa; phylum Chordata; class Actinopteri; order Pleuronectiformes; family Achiridae; genus Trinectes; species Trinectes maculatus. The sequence continues at coordinate 378 of JAFBJQ010002180.1, forward strand.
CCAGTGGATAATACAGCCTATGGTTTTAAAATGAGAGAAGCTGTGGGTAGCACAGCTCCAGAATAAAGTATTTGCTGCAGTGTAAATTTAGGACACAACCGTCTGAATGCACTGAGAAAAGTGGGTCATTACGTAATACAGGTTGGGGTGTTTTCCTGTCTGGTCATGCAAGAATATGCGTGTGTGTGTGGGGGGGGGGGGGGGGGGGGGGCACACATGTTTTTGCGAGTGCATCTGGTGTGAGGGTGAATGAGCCCGTTAAAAGGCAGTCACAAGCACAATGAGGTATTGCAGGTGCACAGACTCCACGCGGCACATTCACACAGCTACAGCCCGATTCTGAGTCACTCTCATTGCCGTTACTCCGTCCACTCTGCTGTGTGTGTGTGTGTGTGTGTGTTCCCCAAAACATCAGAAGAACTCAGCCCTGTCACTTTCAAGGATGAGGGAAGCAGCCCAGAGCAAGAAGGCCTAAGAGACACGCTCCCAGCAGGGGGAGGCAGAGGGGAGACTGGCAGGCGTGGGCATAGCCAAGAAGTGATAAAAGGAGGGGAGACATGAGAAGAGAGAGGGGGGACAAAAACTGAAAAAGTGGAAAAGTGGAGTTGAAAGGAAAGGAAGGGAAGCAAAAAGTGGGAATGAGAGGACGGATTGAAGAGACGGAGATGATTGGACTCACCGAGCCAGCTTCGGTTTAAGTAGACAGAGACGAACACAGGAGGAACAGTGAAGAAGTCGACCACGGAGTTGACCTCCAGCCAGAACCACAGCTTATCGTTGGCTGCTATAAACTGTCGAGACAAAGTGAATAAAGTGAACGAATGAATTATTAAATAAACACATACATAAATGTTTTCTTATTTATTGACGTGGACTGTCCACCAGTCAAACTGCATCCTGCTGACATTACGGTACACAACGACAAAAGCTTCATCCCACATGCTGAGTCATGCGAACGGTCGGTGGTGTAAGCAGCTTATGAGTTGATGTATTCGTTCATTCATGGACGTCGGGCTTGTGTTTGCGCCACTGGAGCATTATAGCAGACACGCATTAGGAGGTGACTCAGGTGGGAGTCTCCTTTCTTGTAAGTAAAGCGGGCTGTCATAAGGAAAAGTGTTTGTTTTTTTTATTTAATGAAATTGGGAAGATCTGATTATTGAGGAATAATAAGAAGATTAAAGGAACTTGTATAAGGTGTTGATAATGTATGTCCAACTGTCTACACAGTAAGTCGTATGAATGAATGAATGAATGAATGAATGAATGAATGAATGAATGAGAGTATCTCAGCTTACCCGCAGGCCAAAGTACAGAAGGAAGAAGACGTTGAAGGCCATATCGATCTGTAACGTGAAATCTTTGTAGAAGTTCTGGCAGGATTCTATAGGACTGGAGAACAGAGACAGAGAGAAGAAAAATAATGATATACATTATAATGATAAGATTCAACGCTGATAAATGGATTTAGGAGAGAAGAGTCTTTCATCTCTTCCCTGTCATTAACACTGACACGTAGCCAATACTGGGATCAAGCTTTAATGTTTGATCCCAGTAGTTGATATATGATGCTCGGTTCAGTATGACTAGTTTGTATGGATGAAATCTGTGGTAGATGCAGTATTAAAAATAATATATCATAAAATAATTCATAATCTAAATCAACTTAATCAGAATTGCTCCTGTGAAGCCTGCAGAGTTAGTCACACACACACACACACACACACACACAGATAAAACAGCTTCATAATAAAAAGAAATTGGGAGTTTGGAGCAGCTGCTTTGATGCGATAGTATTTTCACCCGCGTATAAATTATTCACCATCCGTCAAACACAAACATTCTAACACCATAATACTGCACTGCAATATAGCCCTTCCCATTAACAGTGCAATAACCAGCCAGCTGTTGCTTTTAAAAAAACAAAAAAAAACAAAAGGTCGATGATGATAGATGAGACGCAACCAGAACTGTCTGGTCTGACGAATGATCCATCTTCATGTTTACCTTGCGATGATCGTCGTTTAGCAAGCGAGTGCGCTCGACAAAAGCCATAAGCGCCTGCGTTCCCAAACCCATTCTTCACTCGGTCGTGGGACTATTAGCATTTTTTGCTCTCAAGTAATGAGGAAATCCCACCGTGGTGAAAACATGAATATGCATTACGGATTGGCTGGCTATAGGCGGTCTCTGGAAATGTATAGACCAGGAAGGAAACACTCAAGAGGCTATTAGAAGAGTACACGGTTTCAAGTCCCATACATGAAGAGTAAACATTGGAGTGTACATTTGTATGCATGGCGCCCATAGGGGCAGTGTGTGAGATTAAAGTGAGTGGAGTTTGCTGCATAATGAGAACCTCCAGAGGAGCGGGGCTTAATCACCCGTCAGATACCATCCAACATTTTATCATATGAGAAGCCGCTATAACGGATGATAGGGTAAAGACATGACAAACAAGACGTATTGCTCCAAGAAGAAGATGCCGAGGATTGACGTGATCGTCACGACGATGTAAAAACCAAAATCCAAGATCATTAGAATGAATCCAAATTATGCAGCAAGTGTTAAAAATTGGTTGAAAGGCCCTTTTTCTCAGATAGTGCCATCAGACTTTGGACGCAGGTTAATTTGCTCATGACCCGTAACATTGATCCGTCCCAAACACTCAATTATTTACTCACCTCCAGAATCTCCACGTGATTCTGTAGGCATTCAAACAAATGCTACATGCATGCTGCAACAAACCTGTCATGAATCATACACACAGCCTGTGTGTATTTTTTTAATGCACACTTTGAACACAATTACACTTATAAGTATAGATCCAAACAAGAACATATTCACACACAGATTGTTCACAGTTAAGACACCATCTGTGGCGGTCACTACGGAATCTCCCCTTGGGTGCCTTATTTTGAAAAAAAATTTTTTTTTAAAAACCCTCAGATACAGTCATGTGACCCCGAGCAATCTCAATAACAGCGAGCGTAGCGGCACGCAGCAGGGTCTCGAATTAGCTGCACTCCGAAAGATATAATTTAGTCATTTTTATAATCATCATTTATATAAAGCTTATCATTAACTAAAGTAGGGGGAAGACACATCAGGCAGCTCTCTGTGTTTTCCTTTTCTTGGTTGTTTTTTTTTGTTATGCTCAGGAGCACAATAGTAAATGACGAGTTTATCGGTACGAGAGTGGGAGAGGGTTCCCACACTCTGTAACTGTGGAGCTGCTGGATGTGTTTTCACAAACACAAATAAGAACGGAAATTACACAGTTTCACAAGTCAGTAATGCTATTGAAATTTAATGGGAAAGTATTAGGCAATAATAAGGTGCGACACGTCCCATTTTCACCTCGTCACCACACTGGTCAGATGGTGTGATGGTGAGAATTATAAGCTTCTCACATACACTCTGTATTGCAGGATTACTGTATTAGATTTCATCACATGGTGCATGTGTTACAATGTCGCTTAAACTCAACAATCATGATGCACTCCTCACCACATACTGCCAGTCTCCTGCAGAAAACACAATTACTCCCTAAACCCTGGCACAGCATCCCTGCTTATAGGAATAGGACAGAGCCCCCAGAGGCGCTGGAGACAATTTGTCTCATATATATTGTTTATAGCAAACAACGCTGGTTTCAGACCACACAGACATCGTCTGGAGATTCCCCAGCTCCTGAGATAAACTGTACTCTTCTTATCTGCACGCCTGCACCGACCAAGTCTACAAACAAGCCCAGCACCAGTGTACCCACGTGTGCCCGCTGCCATGCAGACACACACACAGGAGAGCGGTGATGGCCTGCAGGACGGCTGCAGGGCGTTTACGTCTGTATCGGGACATGAAAAGTTTCCTCGTGCTAACTCTGCCTCTGGCGAACACGCCCCGGAGAGGTAAAACCGATTTGCTCACAAGGGCAAAGGAGCATGTTGTTGATGATGTACTAAAAATAGGCCTAAACACCTTCAGTCAGTCGGCAGGAGGCAGCCGTTCATTAGGCTGTGCATGACCTTGGCGAGCTGCAGGAGCGACAGAAAGGTCGCCCCCTCTCCCACCCCTGTCAGCAAACAAGTACCACAACACACTGCTGCAGACGCGGCTAATGCTCACATCCATTCAGCAGCGCACAAGATCTGAGTCATTCTTCTCATCCCAGAACGGTCTGATGGGTCTAGTGAGCTCAGAAGCTTATTGGAAAATGGTTACAGGTTCAGAACCCAAACAGAAAGATATACATATAAAGACATTTAAGGCGATCTGAGCTGAATAAGTGAATATCTGGCTTACAGTATTTCTCCTGAGGGTAGTTCATGCACGTGTAGGGGGGGGGGGGGGGGGGGAAAGAGGGCCAGGCTAAGGGGGGGGGGGGGGGTGAGAAAGAGGGCCAGGCTAATAGCAAAATGATTGATTTAGGTCAAGGCACCATTACTAAAATAAGAAATGTTAGTACCTGCAAGGGCAGCGGACAAATAAAACATCCCAAAGGTGGATTAAAAAAAGATAAATCCACCTTATCACCTGAATGCAAATGACGTCGACTAAATTTAGAGTCTAAAGGTGTACGCTGTGAGTGAAAATAGCACATCACGACAACTTCTTACAGTAAACTCGACAATTAAATCCAGTCAAACAAGACAGCGTGAACAAAAAGGCAGTGACAACAATTCAGGGAAGTAACAAACGAGTGCATGGATTCAGAGGCCAGTGTTTTAGGACAATAGCCTAACAATGCACATCACATTGCTGCTCTCTTGAACGCAAACCAATTAGGAGATAAAAGCTGTGGCATGTGGAGACGGAAAGTCCTTATCAGCCCAGTGATTAATGCTGTCAAGCAGATGAAGCTGGTGGTGCACGTTTTATATTATCCTAATGTTAGGCCATTATATCGCCGCCTCATGTAAAATAACCAAGAATTAGACCAGCACAAATATATATAGTTACTAAACTAAATGATACTAATTAATCAAACAAACCAGCCCTCATCCAGTCCACATTAGGAAAATTGAAAATCACCAGCTCTGTGTGATAACAGATATGAGAATTATTTTTTTGCAGGAATTCAAATCATTAAGCTGTGTGCACAATCTGTGCTGACGAAAATAAATATGAAGCAAATTATTGTCAATGTAATTATTCAAAAATCTGGGTGAAAGGATGAATGATGAATTGACACCAAGGCTACAAATTTCAAAATATAAAAAATAAATCATTTCAAATGTATCAGGGGTTTAGGAAGTGAAGGGAATGCTGAGCGTTGAGTCGCTCGTGCTGCGTTCATGATGTTATCTAAATATAGCCCTTCCGCTCGGCATTGTGGGATATGAAGCAACGGCAACGGCAAATGGCCTTCCCATCGCCATGGTGACTTTGAATAGACAAAGAGGATGGACCAAATTGCGGGGCAATCATACAGCATGTCCTTCAGTGAATCTGCTTTTAGCACACGACAGAAAGGTTAACCTCTCTCTCATTAGCCTAGCTCTCGTAATAAAGGTTATACCATCAAAGTAATGTTAAGCTTCACCACATGCGGGGCTACTTTGGAATCCAATACACATGCTCAAATAAGCAATTAAGAAGCTTCTTTTTTTTTGCGAGTCTACAGGGAGAGGATCTATGATAATGTAACTTATTCTATATGCATGTGATTGTAATATTTCATATTCTTTTTTTAATGAGCAAAGGTTGATAATATGTTAATCCTCTAGCCTATGAAAATATCTATGAAAGCAGGAAGGAGTGAAATAAGCGCAGTCTCCGCTCGGAGGGATTTAAGTCGACCGCTTTTCACTTGATTTGGAAATGAGCAGGTTCTTATTTTCACTTGCATTTAAATCCAAAGACACCCGGGAACGGCGTTAACTGCAAATCAGAGTCTCCTAGTGGTCTCCTCAGTCCAGAAGCACCAGCCAGGTACTGTCATCACCCCACGATGAAGCGTTCCTTATATAGGTCCCACTTCATCGCCATGAGGTCTGCCAGGCTCGTCTCACCATATCTCTCACCTTACCCCATTAATAAGTCATCAGGCACCGTTTCTTTTTTTTCGGCACTGGCACTGATCAGACACTAATGATAGAGTTACAGACACGAGCCAAAGCTTATGAGGCCTCTTTGTGTGTGTGTGTGTGTGTGTTATGTCTTGATAGAGCGTGTGCGCTTTTGAGAGTTAACGTGACTATGCAAGTGCGACAGGGAGGGATGGGCGGAGGAGAGAATAGAAACTGAACTGGAGCAGGAACAAGGGCGTCCCTTTAAAAGCAGCCTGCAGAGACTCTGTCCTACATTCCGCTTTATTCGTTTCGTGGCTGCACAAGGAAAGAAAAAGAAAGGATGAGGGATGAGCCAAGACAGTAAAGCAGATTCGAATGTGGGAAGGAGAGGGTGCAGTGTCCTCTCCCTTTGAAAGTATCACCAAAATAGCATAAAGTGTTGTCTGCTGCAGAGGTAACATGTTCTTATGTATTATTATGTGTTGCACAGAACAGCGACAACAGCCACTTTGCGAACACAAACAGATGGGCAGGCATTTTCAGTGAAGCTACATGTTCATTCAAAGAAAAATGTCTAAGGGTGTAATGCCGAGGGCATGGCTATGGGTATGTGCTCATCTGAGACGACGTCCAATTAACAAACCCTTCATTTCAAACTCTGCCTACCTACTTCAACGGAATGCTTTCCCGAGTTCCTCTGTGGATTTCTGCTGCAGGGAACTGACCATAAGAACGTGTGCTAGAAAAAGCCTGACTTGCAGAGGGCAGAAACAAAACAGCTCAAAGGAAACGGGTGCCTGGCTGCCACAAAGCTCCGCTCTCTTCAGCCTGCACGTTTGCGTGTCCTTTCCCCGAAGGGGTCATCCAGCTTCACTTAAGTAGACATAAAATGCCTTTGTGCAGATCCAACCTCCCGAGGTCCAACCTGCATGCACTTATTCCACCACCATTTTAACGCTACCGCAGGAGCTCGACCATAATCCTTCCCCATTACTGATGCCTTTTTACAGACCATTTCAGAATGGTCACTTCACCCGATGGCCAAAAGGGTGGTTTGGAGGGAAAAAACAGGGACAAAACAATCCATTAAGGCTGAGTAGTTCCCCGGTCTGTGGCCTAGCACCCAGAATATTTGGCAGATTAATTACTACCACTGAAAGGGTGACCTATAAATCTGTGCCCATCGATTTCCACAGTCATTAACATTTAGAGGCAGGACAGGTAGACGAAGAGAAGGTCATCCGTTAGGCGTCTTTAGCATTTAGTGCTGGAGATGAGAATGTAAGTCAGGACGTTTACGCCTAGATAAATAAGGTAAAGCTCCTAGATCATGCAGACGCAACCCGGCGCACAAGGTGACGATCAGAGAATCCAACTATGTCACAGCTTGTTTAGTTTGCTCGTCTGGCAACCGAGAGACAGGAAAGAGACATGTTACCAACTGGACCAATCACAAAGCTGCCTCTTTAGGACGTCAAAACACACAGTTGAGTCAGTTGAACCTGCTCTGGGTCGATCAGTCGTCCTCCAGAGAGGAGACTTGACAAGCTCGAGCTAATCACAATGATGTGGAGCAGTGTCTTAGGGCTTAAAGGGAGCACAGAGAGAGAGCGATCAGGGCAATGCCTCAGGGAAGCCCACTCCCACAGTACACTGCAACATACATGAGAAAATGGGGAAATACAACAGTGAGAGAAACCATGCCTGTGCAGCACTATTTAGTAGAACAGTTTTTCAATAAGCCGATGATTTGCTGGTTATGGAAAACTACAGACTGATTGAGGAAATTACTTATCATCCAGCCAACACAGGAGATAATATGATGAAAATGTGTAAAACAGTATCATGGCCAATTGATTATGGTTCCTTTGCGATCAACAGTTCATGACCGCCGGCATCACGGTAAATATTTGTTGCTATTTTGAAAATCAGTGGTGCATTAAATTGAAGAGCAGTCAAAGTGAGTTAGCACTGTGACACATTTAACAATATTTACAAAAGGGGAAACAGTGATTTCCCCTGATGTGCTTCAGGTTAAAATCAGTGCAACCCCACGATAAGACGTCAGCGCTAAACGCTGTCAAAAGGCGTAGATTTGGTGCCAGCAAACATCAAGTAGCACCTTTTTTTTTCTTGAAATCATTTCATCTTACTCCAAAAATATATCACACTGATATTCCTGCACTTACGTTGTTAATGTTACGTGATCTTTAAGCTGATTATTAATTGCTTACTTCTACTCTTACTTCTATGCTGTCAGTTACCTTAATGACTTACTGGAGGGTTGATTTCAATTTCCTGTCTGCAGTAAATGTCTATTGCCGGCACTTTCTCACATCTTATTCTTATTCTTATTCTTATTCTTATTCTTATTCTTAATTACATAGGCATATGATTGATTGCTGATTAATAATACTATAATACTACTTTCTGGCCTTATTAATGGTTATATTACAGTCAACTTTTAAAGCTGCTGGGTCTAATGTTTACCACACTTCAAAACGATAACAAAAGGCGTTGACTGTGTGAACGTAACTGCAGCAGTTACCAGAGACATGCCAGGCCTGCAATCTGTCTCTGGTTGACTGCCAGCCAGGGATTCGCATAAACTAACAATACGCACACTCATCTGCTCACACACTGAGCGAGCTCCTCAACACATACAGTGTACAGCCTGTCCCTGTTGCCATGGAAACTGACGGGCCTCCCATTGACAAATCCTCACACATACAGATGTGTGTGTTTGTGTGTGTGTGTCCACATGTGTGTGTGTATGTGTGTGTGTGTGTGTGTGTGTATCATCACTGCTTGTGAGTGCCTGTGGGGGTGTGAATGCATTTGCATTTCAGAGATCGCAGTATGTGGAGATGAGTAAGGACGCATGTGCACCTGTCATTCAGATGCAGTATGTAAGCCAGTGTTAGTACATGCCAGGTTCATTTTATTTTTCCCCATCATCCTTCTGGCTGCCAGAGGACGTGCGAAATCATTCATCATAGTTCAAAGTAAAATGTCATTAAAACAGATACTTACTCTGAGGAGTCTATAAAGTATATTCCGAGGGCCCCGATGCTGAGCGCAAAGACCAACACCACCTGATGAGAGGAAGACAGATAAAAGAGAAATTATTTTCATGCACGCAGCATTAAAGGTCTTCTAACTTTGCAGTAAACAAAGTGCTGTGTTGAGCAGGGGTGGACACAAAAGGCACCGGCAGTTACAGTAGCTGTAATTAAACAGACTCGCCTCCCGCGGGCCATAAAATGGTGGACTCAAAAAGCACCCGCTGAATAATGAATGCTCAACCACATGTCAGCAAATAAATAAAGCCTATTGAGTGTAAACTCAAGGCGATGTTATCAGAGGAAGTGTTTGGAAGCTGGATGAGATCAGATCAGGTCACCTGATTGTGCCATGTCCCATCTTGTTATTATACAAGTTGATATTCCATTATACAATAGTAGTAAGCGAATAATAAAGATATAATAGTAATAAGAGTGTAATACAACTATATAATCTCTTACAGTAACACAAAACAACTGCACAGATAGAAGTACAGATAGTGCCAGTAGCGAACAACCAAAGGCGTTGCGGTATTGAATGGGACAGAAATAAATAGTGTCACTGATGTCGAACAAATGAAAACTCCATTGAATAATAGCAGTGTTTCCTCTTGTTCCACGAGCTCAGGGGGAAAAAAATAACTGCGGCATGCGCCACTACTCTCCATTAGTTGCAAACAGAGTTCATGTCACCATCACTGTTATCATCATCATCCTCTTCACAACAGCCGACCAGTGTAGCGGTGCACAATAGCTCCTCCCCTGTGTCCCTCTCTCCCATTCAGACACATCACAATAGGAGCCCACTGTCCCTGCTGATTTTGCCATTCATTATTGATGATGGGGGCTTGATTACTTTCATGTGACGGTCTTTTGGACTGATCCGATGCATTGTGGCTGAGGTATTAAGTAAACGCCCGAATCCCCTTGCATTTTTAATGGTTGCCACTTGAATGGAAAACGATAGGAACTGCGGGCGCAGAGTTGTCCAGGGCCGGAATAACCTTACAGGCCAAAGACATCAATGATGCGATGCACAAAGGGAATGGTGAAAAGGCTCAAGCTGAGACTGAGATAGCATCAGACGCTTCAAATGAAAGGCGTTTCTCTGGGCCTGATTAGGACAGTGGTGGAGCTGTGGACTGCAGGACGCAAACATTGTCCTACCGTCTCTATGGGAATAGATTGTCCAACAAGGTGACATCATTTTAACACAGCAAGCTGAAGGTGAAAGGGCCAAGTAAAGCAGCTTTTACACATGAATGAACCATCAATGATCCATCATTGATGGTTCATCTACCTACATACACACACATAGCTTTTTGGAAGACTGAGGCAAGAAGAAAAACATGTGGAAACGTAAAGGTAACATTTCTGCATCTACTGCGTTTGTCGGTGGAGCAGGTGTGACGGGGGTCCAGAAGGACAAAAGGATGAATGGAGGATTGTGAGAGGGGCAAAGATAAATATGACTAAGAAAAAAAGCTGAGCAGTGAACAGTGAACAACTCACAATCATCTGAGGAGGTAAGAAGCATCATCATCATCATATTAAACTGACCCACTTATTCAGCTGTGAAAGCAGGTCCACCCCTCCACCCCCACATCCACACACACACACACTCACTCTCTCCTCACAGTGTTAACTGTCGTCCTAAAACACACATTCTACCGCAGACAACCAACCGAGCAACCACCGCTTCCATCAGGGCCAATAATAGTCAGGGGGGAACTTACAAAGATGGTAGCGGCGGAGGGGCAAAAAATGTGGAATTAGAGAAAAAAAAAAAGAAAAGGCAACACAGCATGGGGGATTTTCTAAGTATAGCAGCTGCTGCATCTGTAAAGCTGTGAATTACTTCATTGTTCACATGTGATGAGATGTCAGGAGCCAGTGACATGTGTTTGCAGCGAGCTGGAAATGCGCTGGCACCAAACGTCTGCAGCGCAGCATTCGGACGTGATGTCTATGTTTCCCCTTTTAATAGCCGTGTAGCTTTTCGTCGGCGTATCCCTTTCTATATTTAAAGCTCAAAGCTTAATCTGTCAGATGTTTTCCAAGGTGCTTCGTCAGTCAGCGGACGCCGTGTAAGACTGGAAGTGTGAAAGAGGGCAGCGACAAATCGTGAGCGTGCGCACGCGTGTTGTGTGTTTTTGTGTGTGTGTGTGTGTGCAGGTCTCAGGTTCCAGCCAGCTAAAGGTGGCAGCGCTCATATGACACCATCAGAACTGTAAACACATAACAACACCAACATGCATAAACACAGAGGCGAGTCAGTTTGTTTGGCAGTTTGGAAGAATTTCTGGAGCTCATCCTGGCCCATCCATGGAGGTGCCCCAAACATTTCATGCACGACTTTGTTCGTCCAAACAGGGATCCTGTCTAATGACTTCCTCTGTCCCCTCCGTGGCCCGTGACGGGGGGAGTGTCGAGTCTCACAGACAGGTGATGTGGGCTGAATGTGTACGGAATCGCTTCGCATTAAGGTCAACTAGACCAGGTCGAGGAGCGACTCAAAGCCCCCCGTCTCCTCTACAAGAAGAATTTTATATTTCTGTGGTTATCTCTGTGGATCCACAGCAGAAGTCCGGATACAAATATGCCTCCAATAAAGCCTTGAACCATAATATATGGAAGAGGTTTGGAGAAGTTACACTGATTTAGTGAGATTAGTTAATGAATTAATTATAAAAGTACTTGTGCAAAATATTATTAGAACTCAAAGCCTGGAGCTAATGATTTGCATGCTATTGTTACGGAGCTTCTAGAGGTCGACATCAAAGGCAGGAAGACAAAGATCCCTGTGGGGGGCGGAGTTAACTGAGAGAGGAGAGAAAATATGATGAACGTTTTATTTTTCTAGCAAAAAGCGAAAAAATAAAAAACACTTTCGATGAATCCTGATGTGTGGCCCAAGACAACGTGAGTGGGCATCCTCTCACGTTGGGAAGTGCAGAACGCCCATCACTACGGTGTGGCATCGGGATAAGCTTGCTAATTAATCCATCCTGGATCGCCGTGATAACCAGAGGGAGGAGCTCCAAAATGTCGGACTGATGCCACAGCTCAGGCCAAATTTGACTGCATTATTTCATCAAGGCTTCAATCCCTGAACACGCATCTGTCTTCTAAAGCAGGCTTCAAATAGATGAAGAAAAAAAGCTGCAGGCGGAAAATATTTATTCCTAATCGACGTAGACTTTCTTGGTATAATTCACCTGTCAGCGAAAGAGAAGACAGGTGAAACTCTGTAGCATTACTTCGCTCATCAGATTGTCAAAGATGTAACATTTCCATCCTGTCAAAGTCTTTGCTGTCATAACAAAGAGTCTTACATCATCAGACACGGTGCCGCGTTAGATACTGAGGGAAGCAGAGTCGCACATCACAATGCAAGGTGTGAGTGCGAGCTTCTCGCCAGAGGAGTGTCAACAAACGAAACCTCCATTAGACTTTGATGGCAGGTGTCCAAACATCAGCAGACGGCATGATCCCACCGCCTCGCCTTCTCACAGCAGGGGGCCTCCGACCTACGCAGGTATGTAGCCATGATTTAACAATCTGTCAGAACAGCACACTCTGTATTCCGGTCACACACTCCATAACTCAGTCCGCACAACCGATTCCCACTGTGGGTCTGAACACTCGTACCACACGCATACAAATTCACACCGGAGCCATCTTACAAGAGGACGAGAGGTACCAAACATTGTTAGCTCTGTAAGGTGACTATTGATTTAAAAAAAAACAACATTCAAAATGTAAGACTAGAAAACAATTCATACGTGTTTTTTGTTTTTTTTTTCAAAATATATTTGCCTATACTCAAGTTGCTGAGGCAACCTGACTATGGGGCAGTGCAGTCCCAGGCTATCAGAGTACTGGAAAGTCCACTTCAGACTATCAGAGGCCCTGTGTGCTGATAGCCTCTGGACAGATGACTCTCCAATGACATGAATCCCAACTACCACCTTGTCACAAGTGCACTCTCTTATTAACACGGGAAAAGACATCGACTGCTGTTATTAAGTGAAACGAACAAGCAGAATTCAATGAGTTCGTCTGTGTGACAGCGAAACGGAGCCAATTATACCCATGTGTCAATTATATAGTTTATACTTTGGGGAAGAAGCAAAGCACGGGACAAAAACAGGTGGCGACACAAGCTAGAGAGGAAGTTGTGCAGCGGTGTGTGACGGAGTTGTTTTAATTGTCCAAACCCACAGTCGCTCGCAAGTCGCTTACAACTGTAGCACGAGGAGGAAGAAATTAGGTTGAAATGAAAAGAAGGAGTTAAGTAGTATAAGACTATTCTCCTGTAATGAAAAGGCACAGTTATGGTAGTCTATCGGTAACATTGGACCCATTGGTTTCATTTCACAAAATGAAAAAAAGGTCCATTTCACGATTTCGTTTTTTCTGCCATCATCGGGTCCATCTTTTTATTTCCTCTCGAGACGGTCTGAAGCCTTTTCGTTTCTTCGAATCAGGCACCGCAAAGCAAGGAGGGACATACAGATGGGACATGAACGGGACGGATGCAAATCAGTGGCAAGTCAAAACAAGCAGCCACAGATTTCTCCATGGCAAAAACCTATTGGTGAAAGTTCTGGTTTGTAGATTCATGCAACCCTCCACCCATCTACACTGAATATTTTGGTCTACGTCTAGGAAATAACGGCATCATTTAAAACAATGCCTTAAACTGCACACAGTTTGACTGCTCATAGTGCAAACTGTGGATTATCTTTGCCAAAATAATTTGAAGAATCACTGTAAACAAACCAAAATATCAATCTTTAAGAGAAAGTGCAATCTCATTTATCAGAATGTGACCGCTGCGCCCTGGAATAGGCTCCGTTTAACCCTAACGGCCTTACGTGACAGATGCCCTCATATTGTACCTTGGCGATGGAAGCGTTGATTGATGGGGGAGATTGTTGGGGGGGATTGTGGGGGGGTCAGTATGAAGGGAAAGCCTCTCAGGTCTGACAGGATGACAGCTCATAAAATGAGCATCTGTCAGTGGGAGATGAAGAAGACGCCTGCGGGGATCTGTTGCAGACATACAGGACGACCAGTCGGAAATCTGCTGGAAAACTTTTGCTCTGGCATGATCGATTCATGATTTCTTTGTGTTGTTGTTGTTGTCGTTTGAGTATCATGAGAGATTTATCAATACCAAATAAAGCCATCCTAACAGAAATGACAGCAGATGTATAATAGGGCAGGTCTCTTCTTCATCTTGTGTCTAATGGCCGTCGTCCCCAGACGCCTCGACTGTGACCATGACCTTGAATATTCTCAGAGGAGAGAGAGGACAGAGAGAGAGAGAAGGGAGAAATAAAAAGATGGAGGTGATGATGGCAGGAGATGGAGAGAATATTAGAGAGAGACCCCCCCTGTGGGACAGGAGGAGCGTTAAGAGGCTGCAGAAAATGGCTTGTGGCGGAGACGGAATGAGAGCGAGAGAGGGAAAGAGGGGAGTGGGGGGGTGGAGAGATGGAGAATATTAGAGCATGTCCTCCAAGGCACAGCAAGAGCTTAAATGCCACAGCGTGTGTGCGTTTGCGCACGTGTCTTCGCGTCTTAGTGTGTGTGTGTATATCAAGTGTGCACGTCAACCACTCCACTTGTTCAACCTATCTAAGTGTGTATGTGTGTGTGTGTGTGCGCGTTTACCCAGAAGACATCACGGTAGAAATGGGATTATGCCAACACTGACAAGATGAGAAGACGCATGTGACCAGCCTCCAATGAACCACTGACAGCGTTAGAGGGGAAAAAACTCCTCACTTCAACCATCACATCCGATCTTCACCTGACATCCACCACATGAGCTAACTAACACAAGGCTCCTCTCAGAAACCACAGTATATCTGCATAACATCGACAAAAGACTAACTCGCACTGAGATACCATAATATCCATTCTGCAACACTACCTCTTCAGGTGTCACATTAAAACCGACTCTGCAGTAAAAAAAAAAAAAAAGCCATGACTGAAGATTTCATGTGGCGTTGAGTTCCTCCATCACGTGACACCTTCTTCTGCCCGATTCAGAGCAGAGCTCCTTTGCTTGTTTACTTTTCCGCTGAACAAAAACTGTTACTTGAAAACGCCAATAAAAAAATCCCTCCGGTCTAATTTGCCAGCAGTGATGCTATTTTCAGGGTGAAGCAGCTACTTCCTGGATCAAGTCATGTATGAATTTACTGTTGTCTTGGCAGCACTTTCCACTACAGTCTACAGTCTTTTTTTTTCCCTCATTGCAGTATTTCATGAGCTATTTCTGAGTCAACACAATAACAGTGACACCTGTGTGTGCAGGATTTGTCAGTGGTAATTCTGCATACGTTATGAAAACAAGGTGCAAATGCCGCACAGCGCTGCCAGCTTAGCAGTTACCATGACAATGAGTGAGGTGTTGCATGGTCTGACTAACAGACAGATGAGTCAGGTTAAGTTCGATCTGCAAAGCGCCAACATACAGTCTTATGACCGTTTGAGGAAGGAACCGTCTTTGGCAGCAACAGCCAACAAGTAGGTGGTTGGAAAGAACAAAAGGTCAAAAAGTGATTATTTTTCCTAATATCCTCCATTAATCATAATAATGGAGTAAACATACTGATTATCACACATATTTATGCTCACTGTTTTAATTTGCAAACACGTTTGTGAAAGCTATTTGGATTTTTAATCGGAATACGGTTGGGAATGTAGCCTAATATATCAGCCTATAGCCAGCTGGACATTTGCATAACGGCATAACTGTCACACAGTCCCATTACTCGGCATCAAAAAAGATTCAGTTCCCTTCCCCGTGAACCAAATGGATCAGCAGCATCCGACTGATAAAACGTCATACCCGCAGCACATTCTGTTTTCTCCTTCTATTCTTACCTCCAACCTCCTCTGTCATTTCCCACCAGCACGTCGGTTTCATCTCGCAGGAGATGTGGCAGTGGCGTGATCTTTATCTAATTAAATCAAGGTTTCGTTTAATTTCCTGGAAGTTAATGAGAAGTTTATCATCCGTGTCAGAGCCCACTTTCGCTCGCTAACAGCGCAGATAAGGTAGAATTCTCACTCGCAGCAAGGTTAAAGTGGAGGCAGGGACTCGGATCTGCAGAGAAGTAAAGGCGGAATTAATATTCTGTCTATGTGTTAAGTGTTAGAGAGGCAGCGTTAGTGTTAAACCCCCCCATCCCTTTCTGCCACATCAGATAAAGCCCCACAAACAGCTGTCCAGCTCCGTCAATAAGGTGGGCGGAGGCCTGGAACCTGCCATGAATGACCTCAAAACATCTTTGCCACTTTCACCCGTCAGCAGAAGGGATGAAGGTGTCAGAGTAAACACCTCAGCAGCTGCCGTCAACAGACGAGCACATATACAACGAGAGGATCTGACCTTTCTCATTTAATACGGGAAAAAAAAACGCTAGCATATTTTACATTCAGTGTGGCAGTGGAGAGGAACAGAAAGGTAATTTGCTAATGGTTTCTGTTCCATTAGACTTTTGTGCTACATATGATTAATTCCACCTAAGTCATGAACAGTTAGGACTCCAACAGAGCGCAAATGATTTGAATCTCTTATTTACAGAATTTCCAGCTGCAACATAGTTGTATATGTTGAATATTTTATAATAATCACAAACAAAGTGTGTTAATCATTTCCGTAAACCATACATACGCGCTCTCACAGAGCCCTGACCATTATCAATAAGACATTATCAATCGGTTCCTCTGAGGGTTTGATTGATTGACTAAGACAGGGGCCAGTCCACAATATTCAGAGTTCCTTGTGCTGGATATTGAATCATAGTAAAGCTCAGCTGCCTGCAGCCTGAAAAGGCAGACGGCTCCTCGGAGATCGTGGATTTTATAGGTTTAATTTCCGACACAAGCTTTTTTACAATCCACCTTTCCATATCCAGGTCCCAAGACTCCAGCCTCCCGCTTCCAACTTACGCAGCCGAGACCTCACTTGACTGGTACTGCCACATAAAGCTGCTCTATACACTCGTATTTAAAGCACGTGCATGCATATATCAGTGACTCACATGATAATAAAATCACCGTGTTTCCCCTGTTGTTTAAACCCAGGTGACAGGAGTGGTAAAGCAGGCTATGCCACCTGAACTCGGGAGCAACGCTTCAACAAATGATGCTCTCATTTTCCTTTATGGCAAAATGAAATATTTCCAATGCAGTTTATTTTACTGGGAAACCAAGACAATCTGTCTGAAGATACTGTATCTGCTGCCACAGCAACACAAACCAAAAGACAAATATATTGTAATTTACTGTGCCGGTTGCACGGGCCTTTCAAATTCAAGGAGAGAGTGGCTATGAAAAATGAAATCACCTAGGAATAGCGGAGGGAGAGAGAGAGAGAAAAAAACAGAAAAACGTAGCGGGCACAGAGCTCATTTCTGTGAATAAAAGATGGAGTGTTGCCACGGCGATACGCCACTTGTGGGAATAACTGTGAATGCAATGTGCCAGAAAGACATATACGGCTGCAGCAAAGTAATAAAATGGGATCACAATAGCGAGGCATAATTCAGTCAGGCGAGGACGGTCTGGCCTTCAGCCCTCTCTGTCAGAGGAAGCTTAATGTTTTCATTACTTCATTTAAGTAGCCCCATGATGGCGCTCTCCCCGGCTTCTGGTTCACGATCAATCCATCAGTGATATTTAAAAGACACTTCGGTAAATGGACGAGACAGAAACTTGTTTGTTTGTTTTGTATAAATGTACATATGTATGTATGTACCGTATTTTCCGGATTATAAGTCGCTCCGGAGTACAAGTCGCACCAGCCATAAAATGCATAATAAAGAAAAATACATATATAAGTCGCACTGGAGTATAAGTCGCATTTTTTGGGGAAGTTTATTTGATAAAATCCAACACCAAGAACAGACATGTCATCTTGAAAGGCAATTTAAAATAAAAATAGAATATAGGCAACAACAGGCTGAACAA